>JADRCH010007462.1:842351-1004330 GCA_019843965.1 Rhynchomys soricoides | reverse complement strand
CTCTCTCTCTCTCTCTCTCTCTCTCTCTCTCTCTCTCTCTCTCTCTCTCTTTGTGTGTGGCTTGAGGAATGAAACCCAGTGCCTAACATGGTAAAAGGATGTACAACTTCAACCCAGTAAATGTTTTGAATTTAATCTTTATTTTAGAGAATAAAGATTGGTAAATACATAGTCATATAAAACTTAGTTCTGCACTTCTAATGATAAACTAATCTCTTGAGACCAGAAAATCGGTTTTGCTGCTCTTTGAAATTCTAATGTAAGTCATTATACTTATATGTATATATATATATATGTATATATATATATGTATACATACTTATAAAATACATATATACATACATATTTAGATGAATTGCAATTTAGTTTGTACATGCCAAATGAGAGATACTCCTCAAGCAAGTCTCAACCAAAGCTGGCTCAGTTTCCTATATCAGCCTTTGTAGGTTATATTTAGAACTCTTGTGGTAGTGCCATCCACAGAAAAAAAGATGACTGGTGAAGAACTGTCAAGACAGTAATTATTTATGAAGAATAACAAGTGTTAGGGTCTACCTTAGTTTCAAAATGTTCAGCTGTTGTATTGTTCCTGTAGATTCAAAGTCAGACATGTTAAGTCCTCCCAGTGAGATTATATCCCCATCATCTGCTTTTCAGTATTTGAGGACAGGATATGTCCCTGGAAATGGCTAGCTGTTTATTTGGGGTTAGGGCACAGTTTACCACAGTGATTTAACCTACAATAATGCTACAGTCTTGCATTTTCTACTGAAGACTACACGATGTTTCTAGTTTATATGTAACATTAATCCTCTTCTTTCTTGCAGTGCTTACATGTGCTCATACCCCTAAAGTCTCACTATTGAAAACTGCACACCACTTTGTGGTACCATATACAGGCAGAGCCTTTGAGAGGTGATTAGGCCATGAATGTGGAGTTTTCATGAATACAGTCAATGTTCATATAAGAGAGGATCTAGGGACTTGTTTGTTCTTTCTACTGTGTGATGACACATTGAGCCTGGAAATAGAATTCCCCCACTAGTGCTTTGATCATGAACTTCCCAGCTTTTAGAACCATGCTCAATAGATTTCTGTTATATATGAAACATCTAGTAGAAATATCCATGCTAGGCTAAGAAGGCGTGCTTTTTTCATAAACAAGTTAAATCCTTGCTTCCTTTCTAAGGTGGTCCAGGAGGTTGTCTTTCCTCTCCTAATATTTATCTTTTGGTTCTAAATTGGCAATTAAGGCATTCGGAGGACCCTTCCATCCCATTTTTTACTTTACTATAAAAATCTCATAAGCTACAATTCTAGAGATCTACTCTATAATGGAACAACAACAAAAGGTTCCACTCTATCCAAGTAGTTTATGATTTTCCAAATTTCTTATCTGGGTAGTATAAATTTTATCTTTTTATTTTATTGTAAAGAAATTAGGCTGAGCCCTGTAGCACAGACCTTCAATCGTGGCGTTCAGAAGGCAGAGTCGGGAAGATAAAGGAGAGTTCATAGGTCAGCTGGTTCTTTATAGTAAATTCCAGGCAAGCCAGGGCTACACAGTGATAGTCTGTCAGAAAACAAAACAAAACAAAACAACAAAAAAAAAAAAACAAAAAAAAAAGAAAAGAAAAGAAAAAGAAAAAAGAAAAGAAAGAAAGAAAAAGAAAAACAAATACAAAACAGATCAAAAAAGCAAAGAAGCTGTGGTTCCTAATTTTAAATAAATAAAGAAATAACAAGCTTATTGAGATATAATAAATGCATCATGTAATCCAGATACATACAGTATATTATTTAATGGAATTTTGTGTATGCAAACTTTTAGATTCTTTATCATCAATTTTGTCATCTATTTGCCACTCTCAATAGAAACTCCAGACCTTCTGCCAATTGAAAAAATATTTCTCGTAATCACCACCATATTCCCTAGTGATTATTAATCTACCTTTTCTCTTTGCTAATTCTGAGGATTTCTCATATAAATGGAATTACACATCTGGGTTTTTGACTCTTCTTTAGCAATTACTCCAGCCTGTATCAGACTTTAATTTATTTCTGTGGAGCATATTATTTCATTGTAAAATATTTTGTTCACTCATTAATGGATATACATTTGGGTTATTTTCATTTTTGATTATCAGGAATAAGGCTGATCTGAAATAGTATGGGCAAGCTTTTGTATGTATATACAAGTCAGTTATTTTGTGTCTATTCTTAGGCACAGAATTGCTAATTCATTTATGAAATTAATATTCAAGAATTCCATGAAGATACAACCATTTACGGTATTCTTTTATGGGGTAAAAGGAAGGCATTGAACTTTCTGCCCTCTAATCCTATGGGGTTAAAACATCTCTAGTTATTAAAGGAAATTGTCTCCCCATCCTCTCATCAAAGTAATTAAAGCAGATCATTTTTGGTCTGAAACATCTTGTAATGAAGTAATTGGCTTGTTTTTTCCTCCTCCTGTCAAAAGTCAACAGTAAATTAACAGTTGTATTGTCAACTATCCTATTTCAAAGCCATAATGCTATTCTGTCAGGAAATGGATTGTGCCCATATATGGGCAAAGCTAACTACCAAGTCAGCTTGTTGTTACCTCCAGGCTGTAACACATAGAGCACATGCTCACAAGCCTGTACTCACATCATTTCTGATGTCAAGTATAATGTCCTAACTTGCATTTTATATATGCATAGCAGCAATCAGTTGACAACATATACAGGAGCTTACATGAAAAGGTACTATTGGCTTTTATAAATGCTATATTGTAAATGTGTCATTTAACATATTTTTGAAAGGCCTATCTTTTATTCTTATTTTTTTTCTAGCATTTGATTGGAATTCAGGAATTCTGATCTGGAATAAAAGAAGTACAGATATATTTTTTAGAGAGAATGATCTTAGAGGTGGGGAAGATATTAACCCTTAATTTGCCTTTAAAGAGGATTTTTTTGAGTTGCCACTTAATATCTATTAATGGGCTCAAGGTATTTCTATGAATCTAAGACTAAGAATTTTCCTTAAGTATGTAGCTCATGCTGTCATTGGAATTCTTAGACTAGCACAAATTCACATTTTGAAAACAAATTTCCATTGAAATGTCATTCTAAGGTGAGAATTTCAGGGAGATAATTAGGTCATGAGGAGTCCTCATGAATAGAACTTTATCACAGATGCCTAAGGAAGCCTGTTCATTTCTTCCATCTTTGAAGTAAGAACAAGCCCTTGGACTGAGTGTACTTCTGCTGGTGCACTCATCTTCTATTTTTTTGTCTCAAGATCTGTGGCCAACACATTTCTATTGTTAACAAATTTAGTTTAAGAAATTTTTATAGGTGCAGAAATAGACTAAAACACACACATACACACACATACATGCATATAGATAGAACAAAACAGTGAATTCATGCACAATGAAAAAGATGACAAGAAATACAAGCCAACTTCTCAGAGCCTGAGCTGTTTCTAAAGAACAAGCCATGCTGCTTATGTGGGCTATTTCCCTCATCTTTGACTTCCTGTAGGGAGAAACCATGAAGTCTTCTTTATAAAGGTCAAACATGCATTAAAAGATATTTATAAATTCTCATCTCCTCAGACCAATATATTTCATTGAGTAATCTAAAAACATGGGAAGATGACCAGAGTGAAAGCCTTTCAGAGAAATATCTGTAAAATCTTTAACACTTGATAAGAAAAAAAGAGGAGATTTAACATCTGTTCCTCAATATCTGCTGCTTGCATATGCCCATATCTCTGCTACTTCACTGTCTATTCATTTTCTTCACCTGTAAAATAGTAGAAATAAGAGTTTCTACCTCCTAATATTGTGAAGAAAACAGAGACTATGTATATTATATTATATGGTGGGGAAGGGAAGGTCCAACCTGTAAAAGTGCTTGCTATACAAGCCCGACTACCTCAGTTTGGCCCCCAGAACCAACCCACGTAGAAGAGTGCATTATTCCAAGGAACCATAGAATACAAAACTACTTCATCTGTTGTGTACTAAATTTCCTAATCAAATTAAAGGATTCAGGGACACACAGCATAGTAAAAACAACAATAGAGGCCCTACCTCAACAAAGTAGAAGGAGAACTAACTTCTAGAATCTGTCTTGTGACCACCACAATTATACCATGGTGCATGTGTATATGCACAAATACATGAAATCAAGCCCTGGCAGCACAATGTATCATATATATGTATTTTCTTTTGTTAGCACAAGTTCAGGTCAAAATTGAATTTTTTAGATTGCATTCCTTTACTTCTTCACAGTGAAAAAAAAAAAAAAACTATGAAATAGAGACACATCCGTACAGAATCACCAGCAAAACCTAGAAATCACATCAAAACAAAATCAAACTAAATAGTACTTAACTGAGCACTAAAGCATCTAAATGCCAGGGCTTGATTTCAGTTATCCTCTCCAGAAATTGACTCAGAACTCATCCTTTATTCTTTCCAGTTACTGAGGTAAAGTGATAAAACACAGAGTAACCTGTACTTTCAAGGTACTGAGGTATATATAAGCTATGATGTACCTAGATTGTTTCCATTAGTACCACTGAGGGTTAAAAAATAATCCATCTGTTCAAATATCTTACTGGAATGGGAGCTGGATTGCTTAAAGGGTGTCCAAGTGCCCATCTTTAAAAGTTATTACAGTGCATTCTTTTTCTTTTTTTTTCTTTTTTGGTACTTTTTTGCTTCCTGATCCTATGAAACATCTTGATTCCTTAGAACCAATGAACAGCCATCTCAGTTAGAAAGAGATCTGTCTTGGATTGGATTAAGCTGACAGTTCTTATGTATCCCCAGTGTTAAAGGAAAGAACTAAGCGGGTTGTCTTTCATAGACATTGCTAAGTACTGACCTTGTTGATTGGTGTATCTATCAATGCTTAGGCCTTGGCCCTCAAATGGTGAAGACTAACAGATTGTTCTTCTGGTAGCCTTTTAGAAATAATGCTTGTATTATCATGATAGAAGCCAAATGTTGGAGTAAATTAACACAGGTGACATTTAGAGCTTAAACTGGTTTCTCCTCTGTTTCTTTAACTGATTTTTTTAATGTGACAAAACTGCAAGGATAGGGTAACCTGAATGTTTTGTGTTTTTGGAAAAATAGATGAGATCACTTATTTTCAGGGGAACTCCTAAATAGCAAATAGGTTTCTAAAGGGATTAGTTCAACTATGTATCAGCATTCCCAAGTTTACTCTATATTTTTAAAGTTGCTATAATACCATTCTAAATTATATCTACTTTCTGTCTTGATGGAAGGTTAAATAAATATAAGTAATTTTTTTCACAATGATGAGAATTCCTACAGTGGCCCCAAGCAACTTTATTGGTAAACAATATACGGAACCCCAATTCTCTGGACTATTAGTGAACAATGTCCATGGTAATTGAAGAAAATATAGATGGTTTAAGAGATTGAGGTGACTTGCACTGAGGCCTTTGTCCTTCAGAAGTTGTTTTGGCAAAATTACCAATATGATTTTTGCCTTCATACACCTTGCCAGTTTCTTTTCATCTAAGGTTTTTTAAAAAGCATAGCATTTATAGGATCTGAAGAGATAAAAAAGCATAACATTCTAATCACTTTTCTTCCTCACTATTTATTTTCTTGTTCCTCTCCATAATTTTCCCTTTCCCTTCCACAGCCCTCAATAGTCTCACTTTCTTGTTCATGTGTTTTCTCCTGTAAGCACCATGTACAAATAAAATATGTAATACTAACCCTTGTAAGACTGGATTATTTGTTTAAAATTATGACCTCCAGTCCCATCTATTTTCCTGGAAAAGATGTAATTTCCTTTTTGTGGGGGAATACAAGTTCGTTGTATAGAATACATTTGGCAATGGATATCTAACGAGTCCTACCTTCTATTATGAAGAATGTAGGAATAAAAATGGTGGGTATGCATCAGGGGGAGGAGAGGCCCTTGGACCTGAAGGTGTTAGATCCCTCAGTATAGGAGAATGACAAGGAGGGAAGACGAGAGTGGGTGGGTGGGTGGGAGGTGGGTTGGAGAATATCCCCATATTGGCAGGGGGAAGGCGGAGGGAATGGGGAGGTTCCAAAGGGGAGATCTGGAAAGGGGGAAACATTTGAAATGTAAATAAAATATAAAAAAAAAATGGTGGGAATGCAAGTATATCTGTGGGATCCTGACATGGATTTCTTATGTATGTAGCCATTATTGGTATAGCTGGGTCATACAGTATTTCTTTCTTTTCTTTTTTTTTTTTTTTTCTTTTTCTTTTTTGAGGAACATTCAGGTCACGACATAAGAGTTCTTTTAATTGTTATTTGACTAATTCATATTTTATTACAGAAATAGGGGGAGAGAGAGAGACAGAGACAGAGACAGAGAGAGATTGTATCATAATGTGGAAGAGATTTTAAAAATCTATATGTATAGTGGACAAGAAAGAATATTAGTACATGAAAAATTACCCCCACAAAAACTAGTTTTTAGGTATATAGTTCTTATTGTGAGCACCAACAATTTATCTTGTACAGATAGAATTTTCACTTGGTTGACTCTCCTCCTATATATAGTTCACTGAATATGCTCTATGGGCCATAACAATATCATGAACCATTTTTATTATTAGATAGTGCATTATTCCAAGGAGCCACAGCATAGCAGAAACTCATTTGTTATATACTAAATTCTCTAATCAAATTAAATGACACATTTTATATGCTATATCATTCACTTAAACCATTATATATATTAGGGACTAGACACAAATCTGTTAAAATATACTTTACCTGTGCTGTCTTCAAGAGCACTAAAAAGTCTAGACAGAAATCTTCCAAATTCGTGACTATCACGAATAGAACTGGTACAGTGGTTTGAGTATTTGTCCCCTCACAAGCCTCACATTGGAGTTAATTGCCTCAACAAAGGTAGGATTGTTAAGGGAGGAATGGATCAATCTTGTTAGTTGATTCTTTATAAAAGGACATATTTGGCCCACTTTGTCTCTATGCCTTTATGTCTCTTTGACATTCTGCCATAGAATGACATAGAAAAGAAGACCTTGCTGTCTACATGCTCTTGGATTTCTTAGACTCCAGAACCGTTTGGTATAAATTACAATCTTTGATACCTGTTACAGCAGCACAAGACAGATTAAACCATTTGCATTGGTTTGAATGCATTAATGATAAACTTAGAATCATAAATAATGTCTCATTGTTGCGCCAAGGAAAGAAATCAGAGCACTTTCCATTTGTCTCTTTTAACCAAGAGAGAGTCCAGATTTGAATTCTCTACTTTACTCTCAGTTTCTTCTATTATCCCTATTCTACCTGTTGTGAGTCCAAATCTGTTCCTACCTAAAGGCTTTCTTGTGAATCCATCTGTCCCTGGCCATGTATATCCCCAACAAAAGGCTTTGTTCTCTCTTTTGCTGAAAGACAGAGAAAGCATCACATGGGAAAGGAATTAGGGGAACCTTATATAAATCTTTAACAGGCCGGTTGTGGTGTCGCATGCCAGTAGGATCTGCTGAAGGAGGCAGAGAAGGCAGATTTCTGAGTTCAAGGCCAGCCTGGTCTACAGAGTGAGTTCCAGGACAGCCAGGGCTACACAGAGAAACCTTGTCTTGAAAAAACAAAACAAAACAAAACAAAACAAAACAAAACAAAACCAAAAAACAAAAAAAAATATTTAACAGGTTCAAAGTGGCCTGGAATATAAGCTCAAGTAGGCTGACATTAGTTTTTCTTTTCTTAGTCACTCAATGGCACAACTCACCAATGTCACATATGACACAGTACAGTTCATTTACATTAGATTCCTATTTTGTTTTTCCATGCTCTGTTGCCAATGACTGACTTTGGCATTCATGTGAGGGGTAAACTGAGGCAGACAGCCATTTGGGAGTCAATGCTTAGGGCCGCTGACTGGTGACTGGGGTGGATCCAGATACCTACAGGGGTGGCTGCCAAAGGCAGCCAGTGATTAGAGAAGTTGCTTGGCAGACTTTTGTTGTGTTTTTTTTTTTTGAGGGAACAAAGCTTAATTCACTGGGGCTGGCACTCTCTGTGACTAGCAGAAAAAACATGAACTCTTTTAACTTCTTGGGACTGGCGAGAAAGAAGGGGAGAGAGAAAATTCACACACACACACACACACACACACACACACACACACACTGAATGGACGAAACAAAAGGCAGAATCCAATAACTTCATACACACAAATATACACTCATATATATACACACATCCATATATGCATACAGTTCTACAGACAGACATATACATATTCACACATAGAATGGTTAAAGCAAAGTGCTGACAAGCAGGATCCAAGTATTCCACACATACATAGCATAAATACACAGGATTAGTTGATGGAAGAAACAGTGTTCCAAACCCCAGTAGCACAGACTTTACACCTACACACAGTTGATGAATGGGAGCTACAATGTTACAGCCATCCACACCATACTTTATTCTTTCTTCCACAGCTTATATATCCCAGGAAAATCTTTCAAGCAGTATACAATTAAAATGTGATCAGAGCAGAACCCCATAACAGCATGAAGTCCTCAGGACACATGGTCCTCAGGGCCATGACACATAGAGTCCCAGCCATGTGGTTGTGGTAACTTGTGGGCTGTATTCCCTGAGTTCTAAAGCCATTTGTCCTTCTTCCTGAATGGCCCTTGGCACTCTGCAGTTTCCTTTTAAAAAATTATTATTCTCTGTGTATGTACATCCATATTTGAGTTGGTGTGGCTGTGTATTCATGCATAGGTTAAAGAGGATGTTGGGTGTCCTCCTCTATTACTTTTTGTCTGTTCTTTTGAGGCAGTGCTGTCTGCGAACCTGGGGCCAGTATTTTAAAACAGCCTGCAAACGCCTCAAGCAAAGGCAACCCTCCCTTCTCCACTTTCCTAAGAGCTGGGGCAACTGGCTTGCATTGGATGCTTGGCTCCTTGTATGTGTGCTGGGGTAAGAACTCTGATCCTTGTGACTGTGCAGCAAACATTCTTACCCACAGAGCCATCCCTTCATTTCCCTCTGTATCATTTTGGTTTTATTTCCTAGCAAGAGACCACCATGCATTGCTTTCACTTCCTTATCTCTCAGAACACCCTAAAGCTAGCATCCTAAAAATTACTTACTCTCGAATGACAAAAATCAGAATTGTTGAGGTTTTGTTTGCTCTGTGTTCAAGGTTTCTTCTTATATCACTCTCCTGTTCCTTTCTTTTGCTCCTCCCCTAGATCTCTTGTTTTCCTTTTAGCAGGAAGTTTTAGCAGGGGAAGGCAGCTACTCACATCCCCTTGAACAAAGACTGTGTTCTCTGTAACAAAGGCAGCAACATTAGAAGGCATGCATATGGAGCAGAGAGGGAGGAAGGAGACACTGCCCTAGCCAGTCAGATCAGGGAACCAAGAATCAACCCTGGCGATCAGTGAGCTGACAGATATGGTAGCAAGATCTCTCTCACAACCTATTTCCAGTCTCTCCCCTCACCCCCCCCCCCCCCCCCCGCTCTCTCCCTGTCTCTCACCTCACCTCCCTCCAGTCCCTCACTTCATGCCTTCACTCCTTCCTCCCCCTTCTATCCCTGCCACCTTCCCCTCTTCCTCTCAGGTTCCCTTCTCCCAATCAAACTGGCCCCCTTTTCTCCTTCCCTCTTATTCTCCTCTATACATTGGATCCAGGGCTTCACACATACTAGGCAAGTGCTCTACTACTGGCCTGGCTGACAGGTTCAACACTCTTTCAACTTAAAAAGTTTTAAACAGGATCTCACCAACTTGTCCAGTCTTTCCTTGAACTCACTCTGCAGTCAGCCCTTGAAATTGTAACCCTCCTGCCTCTGCCTTTCAAGTAGCAGAGATTCCAGATCGACACCACTAGACCAGTTTCATCTTTTTCTTTGTATATGCATTTATAGTCATGGCTCCAGGGAGTAACCGTAAGAGCTCTTATCAGCCTGTATCACCAGCTCTGATGATTTTACAAACCTCTTTTGTCTGTAGCTGCCTGATCTCTCCTGTCACGAGCTCACTTAGTCTAAGAACAAACCTGTCATCCTCTTTACCAATCCAATTTGATGCCACCTTTTAATTTTAATAGTACGATTCAGTCTCAAAACTTCCCACTCATTTGTTATTCATGTTTCTGATTCCCCTATCTTGTCAATCATCCAGTCCTGTTGATGCATTCTATGTAATGTATCTCGTCCATTAATTCTTTTGGATTCCCAAGATCTAAATGTTTTCCAGGCCTCATTATCTCTGGCTTGTAAGAGCATAATAACCTTCTAGTGGGTCTCTTGGTTTCTGCAGTACTTACCCCCTACTGTCTTTTTCCATTTCACATCCTTATCACCTGTTCTGCTGAGAGAATGGAGGAAAACACTCAGGGCAGATTTAAAATCAATGGAAATAGAGTTATGTGAAGTCAGAGGAACAAACACTCATAGTTTGTTGGAGCAATCAGGGAAAGTTTTAAGAAGGAGATGGAATTTAAAATTTCTATTTTTTTAAAAAAAGAGAGATCCGAGGACAATACTTTTGATTGAGGAAAACTGTGAACAAAATTTTAAGGAAGAAATGCAAGACAAGCTTGAGGACACTGAATGGGCTTGGCTAAACCCAGATATTATATGAAAAAATAAGGTTAGAACTATAGCCTGGCTTCTGCTTGTGAGGCTCCATCAAGCAAAGGCATTTTAATTGTGTGCTATAGGAAATGTGAAGAGACATGGTGAAAATGGCATTTTGGGAAGAAGAATCTGGCAGCTGTGTGCCGAATAGATTAGTGGGAGGAGACCCTGGAGAGAGGAGGACTGGTGAGGAGGTCATAATAGAGTTCAGATGTGAGTTAATGATGGCTTTGAATAGGAAGATACTGAGAGCACAGAGAACAGAACTGATGAGGAGGATGCAGATGTGAAAAGCATTATGGAGAGAGGTTTGAGAATGTCCCGGAGTGGCTGAATTTGCAGGTGGTGAGGGAAGGAAGTGGGAAAATGGGAGAACACATGACCTGGGCAGTGTCTATTGAAATGTTCACATTCTTAGAGCTTTAGTGTTTCTTCTTCTGAGAAGTGTTGTCCAAACACAGAACTGGGTGCATGACACCTTGTCTATAATAAACAGGCAGAGAGAGTTTACTGAAAGCCCACTCCAGCTGGCAGTGACTGTGCATGTGGTGCCAGCAAAAAGACCCACCACTCTATATTTACCAGGAGCTTAGCATAAGTGGCATATTTTCTACCTTTTTTCCTCAGGGAAACAAATGACACGGGTTAAGTGGCTTGTCTAAGGTTACTCAGTTAATGGTTACACACAACTGATTTAAGGAGACAAAATACATTTTTGTTATTGACTGTAATGAAAATGTTTACATTCATAGAATGTAATTTGTTGAGACCTGACCTAGTAATCCAACCTGAGACCCATACTGATATGAACATTTGCTCTGAGGCTATTTTACTTTTAGCCAAAGAAAGATCAGGAGCTTCTTGAGGACACAAACCATGCTTTATTTGTAGATACTCATTCTAAACAGTCTAGTTCTAGGCCTGTTGCATTTGGTGACAACTATTTTCTTTGCTTGTTTCACTTCATTCTCTTAGAGGACTTGGCTAACTCATCTACTGATTCTCTTCCCTCTTCATTAATTATTATGATGGGCAAGATTGCAAGCTTAAATATGTTACTACACTTGAGCCTCAGTTATTCCAAAGACTTTCAGTGTTTTTCTCACTCCCCCCCCCACACTCATGGTCTCTTTTTATCTTCTACTAGAGTTTATGGAATTATGTCACATACTCCTGTTTCAGCAGCATCGTGGTAGATGCTAGTTTACTTTGTTCTACGATTCCTGGCTGTGGTGTAGGTTCTTTTCTTCATGGCAAATGCAGATTTAACTCCATTTGAATACTTTAACAGCACTCCAGAAACTGAATATATTTGCACAAATGATAGATTTGGGTTGTTTAATTTTGTAACTATTTAAATTTGGTTTATTTATTTGCATTTTCAAATGTTTCCAATTGAAGTGAGTATATGGCCATTCATCTCTGGAGACTTTTAATACTGCCTGAAAAATACAGTTTGTGTTATGAGTCAGATATTCTGAATCAGAGAGAAGAATGAATATATCCATAAACAAAATATTTATTTGATTTTGAGTTTCTTTTTCCCAAATGTCTTTCTCTCGTATACTGATGAAAATTTCTTCTAGTACATACATTTAAATATTTCTTTAAATTGCGTAAGGCCTAACGGAACCAATAGTAATACTCATTAGAGACAAAATGTTGAAAGAAATCCTCAGTTGTGTATAATATTTTAAAGCCCTGCATTTTAATGCCTGATCTACTTAAGTGTTATGAGAACTTACTAGATCTGCCTGACTTCCCCTATTTATAAAACAGTGTTAACCTTTTATCTAAGCAACACTTTTCGATTCAAATGGGAAAATATATTTTGAAAATGTACAATATGTGCATTGCAGAGACTTCTAGGAATCTAGCTTAGCACAACCAGATCCCACAGAAACCAGAAGGAGGGACAGGAAAGGCATCAGAAAATAAGGTTATTTGCTCCTGCAGCAATCTTGACATTTTATTGTCTGTAGATTTTTCCCAGTTTCAATAAAATTACAGCAATTTAAAATTCTATCCATATTATAGAAGTTTTAAGTTCACAGAAAAATTAAAAGAAGGGTACAGAATTAATAGCCTCTTCCACTGATGATTTATTTTGTTTATCATATTAGCCATTTGATCAATGAACAATGAAATCAACTTGACACAATATAATTATTATCATTTTTAGTGTTGTTTATTGTGTAGATACTAAAAATATAATGGCATTTTCCCATTCTTACAGTTCATTGAGAATATTTTTTTAAAAAAATCTCAGTGTAAAGAGAATTAAAATGATGACATGAAACAAAGTGGGATAGTGAGTATACAATCCCAAGCAAACCTGCAGTGAGGAAGATACATTGCTATTATTGAAAGAATGGATCAGTAGATTAATGAAAATAGATTCTAATTTCAGGAAGACAGATTGACGAGTTATAGTTAAGGCCATACATCCAAGTAAATGGGCTAGATTATTATTATTTGTAAGAGTATAACTATATGGTTTAGTGATTTTTCTTTATTATTGTTACATGTACACATATGCATAAACATATAAATACAACCTGCTGAGTATATTTAGTTTTGCTCATGTATATATGTTTTAAAGGCTTTCCACATGGTAGCGATAACTAATTAAATTGTTCATACTCAGAAATGATTGATTCCTCCTCTCTCAGCAGCCATTAATTGACTGTAGTTCTTCATCTGTGGGGCTTTGTGAAATTTCCCTCATACCCATTGGCATGTCAATCAATGATGCCATTTTTCAGGTTTTGGTTAGGCAGATGTTTTGTCCAGATTTTGTGAGAGTAGCTTTCCTTAATACACAGAGGATACAAACTTGAAGTAGATATACTGGTCCTCTGGCACTTGTAATATTTCTACCTTCACTTTTGTGATGTTCCTGGGCCTTTGGTGTAGGAATTGTGCTGTAGAAGATGTATCAATTGGTACTAAGAACTCCATAGCCAATTCTTATTTGCATTTTGCTCAGTTATGCTTTCCGTAAAAAATGCTGACTGCTACAAAAAGAAGCTTTTTTGATGAGGGGTTAGGGGTATACTGATCTCTGAGTATTAAGATAAGAAATTAGACTGAAGTTAAAAATTATACTGGTTTGGGATCTGGTTAGTAGAGAGTACACACACACACTGTGTACTCTAAATACAAAACCATGAATTTCTCCACATATCTATAGTATTTTTTTGTTTCTATTGCTGGATTCCTTGTATGACCCCTGCCTTCAAATGGCCCATGAAAGTGTTTCTGTCTTAATTACAGATTTTCTTCTATCTTAGCTTCCACAAATTATTAGGTTCTCTCTCTCTCTCTCTCTCTCTCTCTCTCTCTCTCTCTCTCTCTCCCTCTCCCTCTCCCTCTCCCTCTCCCTCTCTTGTTCCAGTTACTATATATGAATAAGAAAATGATTGGTTTGACCTATCTTTTAAGGACAGAACTAATAAGTCATATGTTGCTATGTAGCCTACAGAAAGAATATACTTGCTTCAAGTGTCCACATTGGTCCAATCATTTTGTGATTATTGGAATAATATGCTAGATCCTTTGGGATTAATATAGAGGTGAAAGATTTCACAAACTATAATCCAGAAAAATATGTAGATTGAAACTTGATACCCCAAATCCTACCTATAAGCCTGAAATTCTTTTATCTGAAAAATACCATTTAACATGGAGCAACAACAGAGACAGCACTTTAGCAACTAGAAAGTGGGTAGCAGACATTTTGATTGTTGTTGTTCAAACAGAAGTTTTCTTATAAACTTTATGCTGTCTTCATCTTTAAGATGAGTGGATTGAAGCTTCTTACTTGAAAAGCAGGTTTTACTTTCTAGAGACTAGCACCATGTTGTTTTTACAGAGAAAAACATGGTTATGAGGACTATGATGAAAAGCTTCATCTACAATTAAGGCCTTTTGAATATCTTACCTTCAGAGTCAAGGATCAGTGCTCTGTAATGCTTCTCAGTCTTAACATGTCCAAAATTGAACTCTCAATTCTGCCTTTTCCCCCATCAGTTTACAGTTATTTCTTTTCTTTCGTAAAATGGTGACTCTCTTCATTTTGGTTCACTCATAAAATTTAAGAATTAGTATTTTTGTTTCTTTTTTAACATTATTTTCTTATTTTATATTTTATTAATTAATTTATTTATGGAATAACAAAACAGGATCTCACTAAGATGCCAATGTTGGTTATGAGCTTGCCATCATTTTTATAGGCTGGATGCTTGTGAAGTGTAGACTATAGAGGTTCATGGTAGAGTTAGAACAAATGTCAATTGCTGACATTATTTCCAGTGTATTTATTTTGGGATTTCTGTTTTAAAAATAACAATCACCCTCCCCTCTGCTGGGATTAAAACTGTGAACCACCATACCTGGCAAACGCCATTCCTAATTTGTTCATTTTACCATATAGTACATTCAAACAATTACCTTAGTTCTTGAAAAAAAGTATAGTTCATCATCTCCATTGTTATCTTGCTAGTCAAAGTCATCCCCCTCTCTTTCCTGGGCTATGTAATTTCCTGGTTTGGACTACATGATAAAATAGGCATAACTAGTTCTTCAGGAGTTGGTATAATACCCATGTAGTATGGCACCTGGTTCTATCTCTTCTATTAACTTGCTATGCAAAGCAGTGTGAATAATTTTACTCTGACTAAAGGAGGTCTTGCTATTTCACTATTGTCTTTCCATACCATACTAATCTCCTCTTACTTCTCAATCCTCTAGGTATGGTACTAACTACCAGTTACCTGCAAGTAGCTCCCGATCTACTTCACTACAACTAGTCTAATGGCTATAGAAAAAGGATGCTTCTTTTTATTTCACTCTGGACATTATTTGTACTTTATGTACATTTAAGATGTTTTGTAATTCTGTGAAATGGATATTATTTTATAATGGTTTTAAAGATAAAGAAAACAAGCTCTTGCATCATTAAGCAACTTATGCAAGCTGTAGCAAGAGATAGATTAAACATTTCCAGGTTGTCTATGAGGATTTTTTTTTTCATTTTTTATAGCCTAGAGGTTGGTGAGAAGTTTGATTGTAATGTTCCATAGAAGAGGTTGAACAAATGTCAAGTGCTAACATTGTTTCCTCTCAGATTGAGAAATCAAGCAAATGACAAATCCAAAGCTCTCCCTGAAGACATTAAACGATTTTTCCCTCCCTTCTTTACTACCAAAATAAGAGTGAAGGGAAAGTCTCTTCCATGAAGTTTCTATTGTTATAATTAAATCCCTGAAATCAGACTATTTTAAAGAGAAGAAGCTTGTTTGGCTCAAAGATTTCAAAGGAGAAAATTCAAAAAGCATGATACCAGCTCTTACACAGGTTTCTGTGGCTATATAATGTTACCATAGATGGCATAATGCAAATATATATGAGACAGAGAGGTACACTGTGAGACAGGAAGCCTGTGACTGGAGTCCCAGTCTGACTCTCTGGTAAGAACATGTTCATGAGAAATAACAAGAGATCCCATGAGACTAAAAAACAAACAAACAAACAAAAAACAGGATAAAAGCTGTATTCATGCCTTCATTGAATATAAAGGTTACATCAATATCTGCAGTGACCTAACCATTAGGTACCTATTAGGTAGCCACATTTTAAGGTCCCACCATCTTCAATATTGCAGCGCCAAAGACCAAGCTTCCAGCTCAGGATCTCTTGTGTAACAAATCAGATGTAATATTTTAGTTTAGAATTGAACTCATCTGTGCCAAGTTGGGAGAAATGGGCATAAATTCCAAGCATTAGTTCTGGAAATACATTGCTTTCTATACAAAGAATTATTAGAGCAGTGAAATTTTACACTGTCACTTAGGGTCAGACATGTAATGTGCCTTGGTAGAATGCTTCCCTCCACTGTACATAGGTAGCTGTTTGCTCCATTTTCACAAGCCTTTCCATGAGCTCTGACATTTGGCTTCATTTAATAGAACAGGTGTTTCTTCCATCCTCCCCACAAACTCACACACTTTGTATTGAAAGAGACCTTAAAGCTCACCTATCCCAAGCCTCTGACTTTTCTTCAGGGAAACAGTTGACATGGGTTACGTGACTTGTGTAAGGTTACTCAGTTAATGATTATATACAACTGATTTAAGGAGACAATATACTTTTTGTTGTTGTCTTTAATGAAAATGTTTACATTCATAGAATGTAATTTGTTGAGACCTGACCTAGTGATCCAACCTGAGACCCACACTGATTTGAACATTTCCTCTGAGCTAGGTAGAGTTCAAAGAAAACTTATGCCAGTTTCTGTCACTTGTGTTCGTTTACCTCAAAACTGGGTTATGAAGGCTGGGAGAAATCTGAACTTTTCTTGTATACTTCTTAGTTCATTTACAAATGTATGATATAATCTCCAGCTTATGTCTGACTCTGAGCTCATTGCTTTAGTACTTGTGAGTCTCTGCAGTCATCCTATGACTGAATACAGGTAGGTGTGGAAATTGTCTTGGCATCTGAGATTCATCTCTTGTATTAATTTTGTTACACAAATTTAATCAAATTTATATATGTATGTAGACCATATCCAGGAGCACCTGTACAATTTAGAAACACAGGAGGAAAAATGTGAGAATGGTTTTAGAATTATATACTGTAGTTACTGATTGTACCTTTAGGGGATATAGATATATAATTTTTGTTATATATATGAACACAATAATTTAATATATCTATGCATACATCATATATATATATCAACCTAGTTTATTCATCTGCCGTTTATTTCCTTTTGTCTGGAACTAGTCATCTAAACTTAAAAATAAGCAAACCTAAATCTAAGAGAGCATATGGGGGGAGGGAGAGAGGGAGAGAGAAAAGAACACTGATTGAGAGACTATTTGATTTTAATTTTATCTGTGATCCCCAAAATGCATCTACGATTGGTATCAAATTCTTAAAAAAATATTTGGGCTTTTGTTTTGCTTTTGTACTAGAGAAATCTATAAATATAATGCATCTGATTTTAAGAGAGTAGCTGATAAACATTTAGGATTCAAGGCCCATACATGAAAATATTTGGAATGATCCATCTGGTAGACAGCAATCTCTTTTAATTGTATGTAGTTAACAATCTAATACTTAAGCCACTAGCCTGCTATAGGAAGCAAAACAGCAAATTACTGTGCTTTTTTTCTCATTTATTTGAACTTAAAATTGAATTTAGGGGTAACAATATAAGAGACAAATGGGTGTAAAAACAGCACAGTGTAAATTGCTGCAGGTGATGATGCCACAGCAAAATTATTACAGGCAGATTCAAGATGCAAAAGCTATTTATTTGACAGTAACCAGAAAGACAAATTACTCAGAAGCTGTGTACATGTGCTTATATAATTGCTCATAAATTATTATGGTTCATGCTAAAATTTATCCAGCTTGCCGAACCATGTGGTCTTCTTTTAAATTAGAAAATTGCAGATTGTTAGAAATTGGAGAATGTAATACACATTACAAAATGACTACTCACTTACATGGGAACATGGCAATTTGTGTGCAAGTTTTTTATTTGCTATCACCTATCTTTCAAAATCTTTATTTCATCAGAGCTTTTAAGACTATAAAGCTTACAAACCACAATAGAAAAAAATCTGTCAATGGAATCTCAGTGAGAGCTTATTTGCCACAAATTACACTTAATTATAAGGTACGTATAACTTGGACCCACTCCATGGAGTTTGAGTTACTACTGGGTGGCATTAGGTACTTTCTCTTCTAATGTGACTTCCCTGGCTCTGATCCTGAAAACTGTTATGGAAGACTTCAACAGGCTTGTCTCCACATAGCTTCTTGAACTGAATTTAATGACTGGAATACATTTTCTTACCCTAGGAATAAATGTGGTTATTCAACTTAGCCCATGTCCACTCACCATTGTTAAATGACACTGTAATTCAGGTTATATAGTAATGTAAACTATTTGGTTATCTTACGCTGTCTTGGCAGGAGCACAGGCTATGGAACCAAGAAAGGAATTATAACTCACTGTGGTATGAATGAACTGATGACTTCTCTTGGCCTCATTCTCTGTGGTGCTTGAAATATCAATGTAAAAATTCCCTACCCCTAACCCTCATTACTGTTTTGAGGAAGAAAAGAAATTCTTAGACAATTGCTTCATAAATAAGACCCTGCAGAAATGGGACGACATTCTTTTCATGCTGAAATTAAGACCATTTGCTTTACAGTGTCATTTAGTGTGTGTGTGGGGGGCGGGGGGGGCTAGTAAGCCAAAGGATCAATGGATTTCAGCATGTGCATCATGTGCTACAATGTTCAAGGTATAATGGAGGGAGAATTAAGCAACTGTCTTCTGGTTCCTTTAAACTATAGATCAGGTGTTACAAAACAAATTAATCTCAATCTTTTTATGTTTTGGAATACAATTGCACTTATTTGAGTATATCCTCTGTGGCTGGTTTCTCCCTATAGTGGAGACTTTAGTTTTTATAATGTGAAAGATGGCTCTTACCACTGAGAATATTTATTATCAAACCCTTTACTGAAAAACAAGCACTGACTCCTTTTCTATGCTTTGTCAAAAACCTGGATGAAAATTACCCTGCTAGTCAGGTATGATGGCACACACCTAAAATTCCATAACCTGCTAGGCTAAGACTGAAGTGTGGAGAGTCTGACACTACCTGGACTCTGGAGTAAGTTTCAGGCCAACCTGTATGACATAATGAGGTTGTGTCTCAGAGGAAAAAAAAAAAAACTAACCGATCAGAAAAGAAAATCTAATCAATACTTTCACATTTCAGATAAAACATTGCCCTGGTGCCCACCAGGAATTATATTCCTCAAGAGAATAACAAACAAAAGGAAGTTAGCAGGCCTCTTGCTTCTGGTTTTGGTTCCTTCTACCTATGCTTCCAACATTTCCCACCAAGACGGTGAGGCTATTAATGCTCCTCAGGTTTGTTAAACAGTTTGTAAGGATTTTTTTTCACATATGTTATTATCAGAAGGTAAACTAAACTTTATAGACTCCTTGGCCAATGTATCATTCAGATGTCATATCAAGTATAACACATCATCAAATATCTTCCATGGTTTTTAACCTAGTGTCTTGGAATTCATGTCATTTTTGTATCCTTAAGTCTAGCTACTGTTAGAAAATGGGCAATTTGGACTCAAGAGCCTGGACATAGTCAAGCCTTGCCCAACATCCTGTCCAGGAGACTTGTCCAAGGTTCTTTCCCACTTAATTCATCAATGAACTCTGTGTAAAGAACTACACTTTAAAGCTCTCTAACCCACTGAATTCTAAAGAGATTTAAGAGTTCTTCTAAGGCATTCAACTCATGTTAATAGAATGGAGTAACTGGGAAGCTGATGACCTACACTTCTGCAATAAGTTGAGGATCTTCGTGTGTTCCTATCAATAGTTAAAGACAGAGAAAAATGTTGTAAACAAATGCCTTTAGAAAAACAAGCAAAAAAACATTGAGTTACCTTGAATTCACTAATGTTAGATTGATAGCAGATTTCTCTCCAATCAATCTGTGTCTTAGAAGTGATAACAGATTGGATTCTCATATTCACCCTTGCTCTATAGGTTTTGGTAAAATAGAAATTGTCTAGAGCTATTCCTATTATGAAAGGTAGGGAATGGAGAAAGCTATCTCAAGATTAAGATGTGAAAGGAATCCTTTGGTAGAGAATGACAGCAAGAGCTTCCTCATCACGGCTCCATGCAACAACCAGATTTTGCTCCACAAAAGCCCACAGTATGCAAATGTAGGTAAGGAGGGCACTATATGAATGACCTAGAATGGGCCATCTATGTGACATTTTCTTCTCGCTGCCCACTTCCTTTCTCAGGAGTGCTCTTCACTTTTCACAGATTACCATTGTTTGTATTTGTAACCATGTGGTCTTTGTCTAATTCTTTGCCCAGGTACATAAGAACCTGGAGACTTTAGAGTCTTCCAGGGACTCAGATCCCTGACTGTAACCTTCCTAGAACTATTGATTTTATGGAGAGGGTGATCAGTTTGTGGTAGTTTAACCAAGTCTATCTTGATTTCAAAACTGAAAGCACCATGTTTTCAATCTTTTTTAAAAAAATGAACAATCAGTAAACCCATGTGGAGTAATAGATAAAATAACAACTCAACATATATAGAGAGCAAAAAAATATGAAAAATGTTATCAAATAATACTATGCAGCTAAAGTGAGACCTGCTAAAAAGGCAAATGAATAGGACAAGGGCAAGGATTCCAGTAGGTTATTACATGGTATAAAGGCCTGTATGTTATAGGAGCTCCTGGACTAACCATATTGTTTCTTAAGTATCTTCAGTTCACATTCTATTGTGCCCGAGGATTAGCACAATAGTACAGCACTTGAAACTTCTGTCTTGAGAATTAGATAAGGTAAGTTTAAATCCTCACTCTGACATTTATAAACTGAGGGATACTGAACTCATTACATAAAATCTGTGGGCCTTAATTACGCCATCAATATGTAAGAAGGTAGCTATTGATAGTAGCTGCTTTCTAATGTTTAGGGAAAGATTAGACAACTCATGAAAAAGCACTTAGACAATTCAGACAATTCAGGAACATAGTTTGTGATTGGTGTTAGCCTATTATGATATTTTTATACACTGTTTTATTCCTTTTCAAACGTGTTATACCATGTGGTTGTCAAATCAATTTATCTACATTTTAACTCTTCATCCTGGTCTCCAGACATCTCTTCCTTCTGTATTGTATTTCTGACTCTAGAAAGAAATTATCTTAGTCCTGAATCCTTGGACCATTCTTCAGTCTCTTTTTTCCTTAACTCTCTACAAATAAGCAACGATATATATTTTTTAGTTTGTAAATACCACCCCTTGACTATCCATCAACTCATTCTTTCATTTATGAATTCTGTATTTATTAGAAAGCTTAGCTTGTTGCCAGTCACTACTGTAAACTATGGGAATGTAGTTAAGCATAAACCCGAGAGCCAGCAATTTACCTTTAACTCATTTTCCACAATCTACGGTAATTTTGCTTTTGAGATAGGGCTTGGCAATGTATCACTTGCTGGCCTTGACCTCAGTATGCAGATCAGACCTGCTTTGAACCTTCACTAGTCATCCTACATACATTTCAAGTGCTAAGATTAAAGGCATGTGCCACTATACCTAGAATGCATTCATCTTTTACATGCCTTATCTTTCTACCTCTATATCATGTATGTTAATGCCTCTATTATTCACTGCTCCTAACTTGGCTCATTTTTACCTTTTTTGCCTGAACTATGATAATAACTTCATATATGACCATTATGCTTAAAAATCCCAACAAATCATTAGAGACCTTTCAGTGTTTCCACATAGCTCTCATAGTAATTGCCAAAATTCTTTGCTTTTTCCAAGCCTCTGTGTGATCTTCTTCTGTCTTCTTCTTATCTCTCTGCTCTCTTCTGAGACTGCCTCATATGTACTTCTGGTAGTTCCCTACCATATCATATTGTTTTATGTCTTAATGGCTTCACAAGTGTTCTTTCCTCCAATTGGATTATTCTATTCTTTAGATTCATCTATCTTTTGGTCACGTGGACCTTAAAATGTAGGTTAAGGGATACCTCCCTTCTTAGTCTGCCTTCTACGACACAACATAATTTCTTCTTTGTCACACTGAGGAGGCAGTGTGCTTAATGCTTGATTCAAAACATGATTCTAGGAGCAATATATTTATAAGCTCTCATATTTTCTAGCCAAGTATTTTGGGGTAGATTATATAATATTATGTGTTTTTGTCTGTGCAACGAGGAAATACAAATGCTGAGTCAATCACAAAAGGGTGTTGTCAGGAGACTAAATTAATAAATATGCATGTTTACAATAGTATCTGGAACACGTTAAATAGAACATTGTTGCCTATTAACAGCATCACCATAATTGAATATTAAGTGCACTATATAGCACTACTTTGGAGAAAAAGGACCATGGATTTCTAGTTATTATAGTTCCAGAATTTATGCCAATGTCTAATGCATGGCTACTCAAAAATGCTAATTAAACTACATGAGTAAATGGATGAATAAAAAGATGAAATAAAGTAACAAAAACTGAAACTCATTGTCTCATCAAACACAACACCCAAATCCAATAATCCCCACTGAGCCTATATGAGGTATATGACATGGAAGAGGCATAGATTGATGATCTAGCTGCCCCATTCTTTTTGTATATGTATTATTTACTGTGTATATGCATTAGGGGAAGAGCCTTGGCTCTTTTTGTAAATGCCAAGAGTTTTTTGCCTTCATTATCGCTTTAAGCCTTGGAAAAATAATCAAAGAAACCATCCTTTATTCTGAAACTGACACCTTAAGAAATCATACATACACACACACAAAAGACAGAAAAGGAAAGAAAAGATTAGGAAGGAAAAGGTGAATGAGCTTCTTAATCATAGAGTTATCTGTGTTCCATCCTGCTCATTCTAAACACTTGGATGGATGATTTTGAGAATTTGTGCTTCCAGATTAATCAGAAAGCAGATGACCTGGAATGACTGACAGCACAGAAAGAAGAACATCTTTGCTGCACATAAATGGAGGCAGGCTGACCTAGATTTGAGGCTGTACAGTTTCACAAGAAAAAGGCTTCTTGATGATGCCTTTAATAGGGAATCGGGAGAGACTTTCCATTTGATTGACAACTCTTCCATAATTAAGACATAGTCCAAACTCACAGAACCAGACCAGTTTTAAAAAAATGCCATCAAATGTTACAAGCCTTATTATAAATTATTACCTTCCTTCTGTCTGTTTCTCTTTGTCGTTATTATTACTCTGTGGGGTTTGATCTTGCCTTTCTTCAACCAGATAACTAGGCAAGTTGGGCTTAGTGCTGCAATGTTTCTCACCTCTTGTCTGATCCTAAAATCAAGGAGTTCCAAGATCAGTGACTGGAGTAGTAAGCCATCAGTTTGAACACTGCTATCCAGATATAATGAGGTAGGGGGACAGTTGGCCCAGGGCTCTGTCATGAAGAGGTAGGGAGATATATATACACACACACACACACACACACACACACACACACACATATATACATATATATCATGTTGTGACCAAAAATTTCACTGGCATCTCCCCAAAGGTCTCTTACTAAAAATTATTTTCTAAACCTCACATAGCTTCATATGGGCTGAGATGAAGTTTTACAGGAAAAATTGTTTACCTCCATTAGGTGAGCATTATTATTTTTTCTTCTTTATACCAAAGTGTCCCAGAGAGGCTCTGGCTACAACACCACACACTTGAACTATAGTTCGTGGTAGCAAAGATATCTATCTTGGCCAATTTGCTTAATTCAATAAGGCACTTTGAAATAAAATGGTAATTAATAAATAAGTTCTGATGAATTCTGCCATGACAAAATTTTAAGGGTGGTAAAGCTGAGTATGATAGATAGTACCTTGCTCTCTGTTGTGCATTATTCCCACATATACCCACCTCCATGCAAGCTTTTGTTAAAAAACAAGAAGATTATTTATTGCAAGATCCAAAGCTAAAGCCAGGGGAGTGTGTCTTCAGCAGAAAGCATGGACTTCAGAGTCATATACTCACTACTTTGCAACCTCTTGCTTTTGTTAGTATCATCAATAGTAGTATTTTACAATGCTTAGTATGCTTCTAAGTCTATACTAAATACTGTATTATTTTCATTTTGTTCTTTACTGACTCATAAATACACAATATTTCACATATAGGGAAACTAAGGCAAAGCAAGGTTGTCTTAGCTCTCCAAAGATATGAATGCACAGGCATGTCAGTGACAGATTCTGAATTCAAATATAGGTATACTGAATATTAGTAATTTTTCTTCTCTACTTCCTTAATAGGCATTTGATCTTCTTTAGACAATTTAATTTTCTATTTCCAAGTGTCTCAAACACAGGCTACAGGAACACCAATGAGTTGATCCCTCACTGTTCAGAAGAGCCAATAAAGCCTGGAATGGCCAGCCATTTCTGGCAATAACTGCCTTGCCATTTTTTTTTTCCTGAAAAAGCACAACATGATATTCTTTTCCATGTGTCAAGAACATGAAAAGTTTTAGGAATCATGATTTTATTGGTGTGAGCTTCAATACCCTCATCCAAATATAAACCTCATCATACTCTGTACTTGGTATTTGGTAAGGGTTAAATGAGATAATGTTTATCATTGTTCTTTAGAGAAATATATATATAATATATATATATTATATATATTTGATATATATGTATCAAATAGGTAGGTAGGAAGATGACAGATATCAAGAGAGATACAGACATTTATTTTACAAGTAGCTTATGTAGTTATAGAGGCTTGTAAGTTCACAGGATCTGTAGTCAGCAAGGTAGAAACCGAGGATGACTGATGGCATAAATTATAGCCTGAAAGTCAGCAGTCTCTAGACACTAAAAGAACCCATGTTTCATTTAAAGTCTAAAGGCAAGAAGGAAACTGAAGTCCTGGCTCTAAAGCACTCAGGCAGAAGGAATCCTCTTGTACTCAGCCTTCGTGTGTGTGTGTGTGTGTGTGTGTGTGTGTGTGTGTGTGTGTGTATGGTGTGTGTGCACGCGTGCGTACGCTGTTCAGGTCGATTGGATAGGGCCAAACAAAGCCACATTAGGGATGACAACCCATTTTACTAAGTCAACTGATTCAGATCGTAGTCTTTTCAGAAACACCCTCAAAGAAACATCCAGAATGATGTTTGACCAAATGATTGGCTAGTGACTTAATCAAGTTGATACATAAACCGAGTTATCACAGTCACCTAAAGTGATATCGCACCTGTGGTTATAACAAATGAATGATCCCTCACTTTAGATCTCCTTCCTTATGGATAGAAGAGAAATGCATAGTATGCAGGAGAACCATCTCCATTTTACAAATGAGAAAGTTGGATCAAAACATGAACACATTTTAGTTCCCTGTCCTTTTAGCTAATAGGGCATAACCTTCATAGCATTCTGTGTTGATTCATATGATTTAGTAAGGATGAGAGACCATCTAATAGCTAAGTACACTTCCCTTTTTCTTTGCCTAATAGTCTCATCATAGGGATAACAGGTTAATCAGATCAAAATAAATCACTATTGATATGCATGCATACGTGTGTGTGAGAGAGAGTGTAAGAGAATGGGAGACAGAGAGAGAGATTTGTAGAATGCTTGTTATTCCTCTTCATGTATAAGATATTCTAATTCTGAAAATAAAACAAAACAAAACAAAAACATCCTGCTGACTCCAAAATCTCTAAATTTAACATAAAGGAAGCAAACTCAGGTAAATCCCTTTCTTTGTGAAGTGTCTCAGCTTCTCTTAAATAAGATTCTCTGGACAGCTCTGATGGGACAGGGTAGGCTCTGTTTGTTCTGCTTATAAATTGTAATGATTCTAGGCAGTTATGAAAGCTATCTGGATCACATCCTTTATCTTTGAAAGCCATAAGACACCAGCATGGTGTCCAACTCAGTTCTCATTTCCTAATTATTTCATGATATCACAATCAATGTCATAAAAGATAAAACATATGTATGTAGTCACAGCTACTTCTTTGTCATGAAAAGTTCTCATGCAGATTGTTAATAAGGACACCATCCAAAAAGTTATAAAAACAAAGGAAAAGAGCCTTTGAATCTTTTGTTGGTGTCAGCTGGAAAACAGTGTGCAAATACAATGATCATAGGAAATGATTTACAAACAAGTATATGAAAATATTTATAACATCTTAGGGTGTTTTTATTAGGATAGTGAGTTTATTTATTCCTACCAAATGTAAACTGAATCATCAAAGCAAGATCTTATATGCTATTTTCAATAGTATAAATTACCATTCCTAATATTAACTTTTCAATATCAAAAATTTTATTCCTGATAAGAATTGTTACTAATACAGTTATGAATCCAATGTATTTCATATTGCTATCATTAACTTACCTACAAGTAACTAATATAGGAGTGCTAACTAGATGTTACATTCTGTTTGTTCTAAGTGTCTGGCATAGCCCCATCATCTAGCTGTCACAACAACTGTATGAAAGGGACACAAATGTTATTTACTAGAGGAAAATGACTTCTCTGGGAACATCAAACTCCAAAGACTAATTTTATATCCAAACCCTCTTCAATTCCATTTCTGCAATTCTACTTGCTGCTACTAGTACAGAACCTCCTGGAGCCATGCCTCATGTGACCAGGCTCAAGCATCCTATGATTACCAGTTCTAGGACCCCCAACTCTCCCTTAGGCTATGTCCTCCCTCTGGATGTTGTTGCATTGTACTACATTCTTCAGGTCACTGAGAACGGTACCTTTTCCTCCCCAATGATGTCAGTGTCAGGATTTCCTTCCCTACTTCTTTCAAGATGACTGAACCATTTTCAGCTTCCCCAAGGATGCTGCTGGCCAGAGCTACAGGACGTACATACCTTGGGCAGAGATGGAGTTACAGCAAATGTTGGAAAGGACAATGTAGAGAAACTGTTGCCTCTTGTCCATTAATGTCCTTTCTGTAAACAAAATGAATGTGAACTTTACTATGTGGTTCATGTCCACAGTACTGATGGACAATGATATGATTGGACATTAGGGGAAGGAATGGAAGTATTCAGTATCTGAAAACTCCTTCTGGAGAAGAAAAGGGGAAAGCTATTAACCCACTGGTATTTCTCACTGGTAAGTTATAGACTAAATCCGAGAATCAATACATTCTCACCCCAACCTACTAGAACAGGTACCTAAAAGCAATTGCTCACAAGGAAGCCATGTGGAGAGGAAAGGAAATAGTGTACTAGGTATATGGCGTAACAATTATAAAGGCCTGCATGTAAGAAAGTGTTTTCAAGATTTTATGAAACATCTGTTGGCCATTGCACAGAAAAATTTATGTTGACAAATAGTAAAATTATTTACCAACTAAGTAGTTTTCAATCCCATTGGGATCCATTATTAATTTTAAGCATTACTTGCAACAAGAAACAGTCTTTATGTGAGGTGTGTATAATGATTTGTAAGTATGTTTATGTTTTATACAAGATATATTTTACAACAAATTACATGAAATTATCAGTACCTGTTTTGACCAGCAAAAATGTTAATTTTGTATAATTCTATCATGGTTAATATGAAAATACGAGTAGGGATGCAGGGTGTGTCAGGCCCTGGCTTCAGTTGCTAATGGCAACATTTAAGTGTAAATACATATACTAAGTATACATATGCATATACTTTAGTTATGGTATGTGTTCTTCAGATGCCATATAACTGGACAAGTAAACACATTAGGTAAGTAGATGCAAATTTACAACTAAATTTTTCATGAAATCTATTAGATTTCTATATCATTTATAATATATAAGTATACAAAATCCATAATATTTTTGATATCTTATAATACAGCATGTGCTGGCTGATCTCAAGTTTACTTGACATAAACTAGAGCTATCTGAAAGGAAGGAACCTCAGTTGAGAAAATGAATCCATAAGATTCAGCTGCAAGACATTTTCTTAATTAGTCATTGATGGGGATGGGCCCAGCCCATTGTGGGTGGTGCTATCCCTGAGGTGGTCATCTTAGGTTCTATAAAAATGCAGGCTGAGTAAGCTAGGGGAAGCATATCAGTAAGCAGCACTTCTCTATGGCCTCTGCTTCAGCTCCTGCATCCATGTCCATGCCCTGTTTGAGTTCCTGTCCTGACTTCCTTCAATGATGGACTGTGATGTGGAAGTGGAATCCAAATAAACACTTCCCTCCTCAATTTGCTTTTGGTCATGTTGTTTCATCACAGCAATAGTAACCCTAACTAACACAAAGTATAGAACAAACATGCATATTGTGAAGCAGCATGATATCCATATATTATATTAAATAAGCATGAAACATTAACATGTGCTAGTGTATTTCATTATGTTCCTTTACTGTTTTAAACTGAAAGATACAGGTGATATGGCTTCTGTTGCCCAAACTTGAGAAAAATATTTAGCTACACAGCTTTATTATAAATGTAAGACCAAAGTAATTTATATTGAAATCATGTATATTATTATATGCAAGGGATTTAGAGGTACAGCACAAAATCAGCAAAATAGACTTAGAATGTATATGAGTGTATATATATATATATCACTCTACACATTAGATTGTTCCTCCAGCAGATGGATAAGATGAATATGGAGCTGTACACTCTGGTTAAAGGAGACATTAACTGTGTTGGAAATGTTTTATTCCTTTAATAAAACAGAGCTGCTGTAAGTGAGTGGGGAAAATGTGAACATTATTAATTTGGATGGTGATATCATATGAGTTTTTTATTATTATTCATTTTAGTTTTTCATAATATTGAAACTGAGGAAATACATTAAAAAGAGATCATCAGGGAGCTACCCCAAGTGAGTATATGAACTTCATCATGACCATGGACCTCAACAATACTCAAACAATTCATATTTTTTTTTGATTTGGGGTTAAAGCCTATCTAGCTTAATCATCAATTTCTTTTAAGCATAGGAACCAACTTTCCTAAAGTCAAATCCCTCAATAAAGAGGAAGAGGGGGATAAGAACCCAAGCTTTCTGATCTTTAGTTAGCTCTGTGCTAATTTCATGACCTTGGCTTTGAGGTCCAGGATGATTACCTGAATAATGTGACAAATCCTCAGTTAAGCCAGAAAGATGTGATTCTCCTCATATTTCTTTAAACTTGTCCCAAAATAGATTCAGATTTTTAAGGAAAGATTTTCAATAATACAACAGTTAACTTCCAGTTAGAATGAAATTAGAAACTCATGTACTTTGCTCAAGCAACACTGAATTCTGTGAGGTCTCATGGGAAGAAATATATAAATAGGTTTTCAAGAAGACATAAGTTTATGGTTGAGGAAGTACTGATTGGATATAGAAATAGTGATAGAAATGATTGATAGATAGATAGATAGATAGATAATATCAAACCACAAAGAGTATGACAGATAAAACCACTATAAAAAACCATTTCTAGCTTGACTCCTAGATAAATGCAGCTCAAAGAAAAGCACAAAATTGAAGAAATTCTTGGAAGTATGAAAATACAGTGTGAGGTTCCAAACAAGGAAGAACTAAGTAGCCCAGTGTAACTACTCTTACACAAGGTTTGAGTAAGCAAGACTATAGAATTCTGATTGGACCAGGGAACTTCTCCTTTGGACTGTGATTGGCTGGTGCTTTGGTAGAATTGGGCTTATTTGAAAGAGCTTGGTTCTTTCTTTTACTAAGCTTGGAATAAATAGTGAGTTTTGGAGCAGAATTATGGCAGAGATAGATTGTTGCCAGGTCTCCTTCTGTGTGTTAACATCAAAATCATTGTGATCATATTTTATACATTGAGGCTACTCTGCCTGACATTCTTAGACACATCGGTACTCTATCTAGTTCAGGATAAGCAGAATATTTCTAAGAAGTTCAAATAATCCTCTTTATAGAACTTGTTTGGCAGCTACAGAATTGTAAAATCCTGAAGATATAATAAATACCTACTATGCACAACACATCATTGAGCCTTGTTCTAGAGATGTAGATGAAATAGGACACACATGATTTACTTGGGATGAAACAGTTTAAATAAACTCATTAGGTAAGAGTATCACTGAGGAAATAATTTGCATGTAATACATCGACATGTTTCATCTACATGGACTTTAAGACTTTGTCTTAGAGAATGTGTGAGTTCAATAGAAGCAAATACTAGTGCAATGTAAGGAAGGTAGATGGACAAAGGCTGTGCTGGCTAGTTTTATGTCAACTTGAGACAAACTAGAGTCAGCAGAGAGAACTGAGCCTCAGCTGAGAAAATGCTCCCATCAGATTTGCCTGTGAGCAAGCCTGTGGTTCGTTTTCTTGATTAGTGATTATTAATGATTAATGTGAGAAGGTCCAGTACACTGTGGGTGGTGCCATCCCTGGGAAGGTGCTCTTGGGTTCTCTAAGAAAGCAGGTTAAAGAAGCCATGAGGGGCTCATCCGGTAAGCTTCATTCTTCTATTGCTTCTGCATCAGCTCCTACCTCCAGGTTTCTTCTCTTACTTCTCTCAGTGGTGAACTATGATGTGGAAGTGTAAGCCAAATAATCCCTTTCTCCACAACTTGTTTTTTGTTTTTTTTTTTTTGTTCGTTTGTTTGTTTTTTGTTTTTTGGTTTTTGGTTTTTTGGGTTTTTTTTTTTTTTTTTTTTTTTTTTTTTTTTTTTGTCATGTTGTTTCATCAGAGCAAGAGTAACCCGAAATAGGAAAAGTAGATGGCATCCTTAGGCAATGATGAGATTTGGATAAAGAGTAGAGTGTATGAAGAGTTGTAAAGAGGGGCTGAAAAGGTAAGAAGTCCCAAATAATTCAGGGATAGCAAGGCTTAGCAATGGGCAAATAGGAACACTCTAAAACTTATTAGATATAAAAGAGTGTGGCCATAGGCTTAAAATGTTCATTATTATCAGAATTTCAAAATAGGATTGGAGGTTGGGATATAGGGTAAAATATTTGAGTACATTGGTAGACTGTTTACCTATAAAGGGAGGAGATTTTATTCAATACCTCAAGCTGCCGGGGGATTGGGGAAACCTGAATGGGAATATTTAAGAGATCATTTAGAAAGATTACAAAAGGAACATTAAAAATCAACACAGACCACAAAAGCAAAAATAAAAATTTCACAATATTAAAAGACTTCAACATGGCAAAGATAAGCTATGTGATGAGAGAAAACATTTGTAAACTATACAACTCAGGAAAACATCCTGATGAAAAATGAACAGCATAACTAGATAGTGTGCAAAAGAAGACATGAAAATGACTAACAGACTTACAGAGTAATGCTCAAATGCCACTGTTCATCAAAGAAATGAGAATTAAAATTACAATGAGACATCATAAAGCACATGATAAGATGATTGTTATTAAGAAAGACTTAGTAGTTGACAAGAATGTGGGGAAAAGAGGACCCTTGTACACACTTGATGATAATGTAATTAATACAGCAATTAGGAAAAGCAGTATGGAAGTTCTTCACAAAGTAAAAATAAAACTACTTTTAGATATGTAACCAAAAGATATCTCACTGTTGCATCAATGGGATATTTGTGTAGGAAAATATATAAAATATATAGGGCATTATATATCAATATATCTGCACATCCATATTCTTTAAAACACAATTCACAGTAGCTAAGGCACAGAGAACAAACTGTCAACAGATGAATGAACAAAAAAGCATTTATATGTGTGTTATATGTACATGTGATGGAATGCTGTCCAGCTTTATAAAATAATTTTGTCATCTGAAAGAGCATGGGACAATATAGAAAACGTTATGCTAAGTGCAGTAAGCCAAGCACAGAAAAACAGTTGCTGCTTGATATCACTTATATGTGGAATGAAAACAATAAACTTGTAAGAGAGTCTAGAATGGTAAGTACAAGGGGCAGAGAGAAGAGGACAAGAAATGTTGGTTGAAGGCATAAAAAACAGATTAAGTCTAAGACATCTATTTACTTAATTACATACTTGCTTACTTAATTACTGTAGATAATAATAATAATGTATAGCTGAATATTTTTAAAGTATATCTTATTCTCATCATAAAATCACAAATACACGAGTTGAAGAATATAGCAGTCTAGCTTAATCATTTCACAGTAGACACATCTCAAAACATCAAGTTCTATACTCTAAATATGTAAAATTATTCTCAAAGTAAATGAATCTAATAAAGAAGAATATTATAACAACCCAAGGAAATATGGTCTCCTACATACTTTAGTATCTATGGGAATAAAGAAATGGAGAGATATGTGAGTTACATTGGAAATTACAAGGCTAAATATATTATGGGAGTAAAGATTAAAGGGAAGGTCAGTGAGAAGGAAAAGCTAAGATTCATGGATGATACCCAACGTTTTTGGCTCAGATAACTGTGAACAATTATGGGTAGTGGGGTTGAACTGGCACAGGAAAGTGGCTTACTGCCAAGTATTCCGGGTTTAAGTAGGCAGTAGCATCTCTGGCAGAAGGGTTGTGGGCAGTGCTGATACCCTAACTCCCATGGACACATTTACTGACCATTCTCAGCATTAACATCACTGCATCTGGGAGGCGCTTCTGGCTACTGACCATTTCTCAGGAGCTCATCAGGCCTCAGGGAAACAGGAGCTGAGGAGGTGGATGTAATGACTCAGTGTGACTTCACTTCCATTAAACCACCCAGGCTCCTCCATCAGATAAAAACCAAAAAGATGATCATGACAAAGCATCACACAGATCTTGTAATGACAGGGAAATTAAAATGGTTGCCAGGCCATTATTAAGTATAATGACTAGGTTGAAATCAGATGAAGGACTCTTATTTCAGCAGAACTTTCCCATTGATGGATAGTAGGGAGTAAAAGCATGAAAATGAAACATATAATCCAATTCATAAAATTATAAAAACTCTTTCAAAAACACAAAGCAGTCATCATTCATTGCATTTATAGAGCTGAAACAGGAAATCTGTCTATTGAGGAATATTGAAGCACAGATGAAATTTAAAAGACAATATTTCTTTTTTCCCTGCCAGAAATGTATTTAAAAAGAAATGATGAACAGAAATATCCACACGTCTATGCTAGAAGCAAATAGGTACAGATCTAGCAATAAATGCACAAGTCAATCACTTCTTCTAGCATTTGACTTGTGTGTTCTGGAGAAATGACCACATGAGATACAGTCCTCAATGATGGCTATAAATAAAAAGAAATTTGGCTTTAGGGAGCAGAGTGGCCTGATATAGAAATAGAACACATATAATTCTAACATTAAATTTCTAAGATCAATGTTCGTAATATTGTATCTAATAAGTATATTATTGGTATAAATATTAAGATAAACACATCTCGCCAGGCAGTAGTGGCACACGCCTTTAATCCCAGCCTTTGGGAGGCAGAGACTGGCAGATTTCTGAGTTCGAGGCCAGCCTGGTCTACAGAGTGAGTTCCCGGACAGCCAGGGCTACACAGAGAAACCCTGTCTCGAAAAACCAAAAAAAAAAAAAAGAAAGAAAAAGATAAACACATCTCTATGACTAGATTATAATGGCAAATTTGGGGTAATCATCTCTAGATATTTAATTTTAAGTACATTGATAAAGGTTAGATACTATATACACAAGATTTTGATCTCATCTTAGGAAGGAACATGATATGCATATATTATTAATAACTCATTAATTTGTAAACACTGTATGTGAGTCACAGATAAATAATTGGCATATATTACTTGATAGCTATTATTCCTAGAGTGTTTATGCAAAGACTGTGACTCGGGTTCTAAGGACTATACTCTATTGGGCTGATGTAGACTCTGAGGCATGCCTATGACAATTTGGATGCCACCAAGCAGAATTTAATCTTCTCCTGGATTGTGAGCTAGAAAGAGGAAGAGTATAAGAGAAAGAATATGAAACATACAGACAGCAAGAGCCATAGCTCAGGGGTTCACTTTATCCCAATGGGGGATGATGAGGGTGGTATCTGCTGTCATTGTACCTCAAGTGACCTTGAGCTAGTCACTTAAATTCTCGGAATTTTGTTTTCTTTTTAGTAAAATGAGAATATTGATTCCCTTTCTTCCTGAGTAGATACGAGAATAAAATGAGAGGGGAAAAAAAAAACCTTGTCAAACATCTCAACATCTACTGTACTGCTTACCTATTCTAAGGTTAAGGATTCAGTGAATTTCTCTTGCTGCTGCTATGTGTTTCCAGCTGCTACTCATGTGGTCTGTGTATGCTCTCCGCCCTCTCTTTTGAGAATGATCTCTGTTGCATCCCCAATTTTTGGCTACCTCTATCCCCACAGCAGTGCATCCTCGTAGCTGTGCTATGATTCTTCCCTAACAACCAGTGCTCAGTGCTTGACCCCTAACAAATTCTTAGTTTTAGAAAGTAGGCACAGAAAGCTTAAGTACTACACAAAGACTTGGACAGCTCTCCCTCTAGTGGAAATTTCTTGAATTACCCCAATTACTAACTACCCTATTGATTCAAGCAAGAGAAAGAGCTGGTGGTGAGAATGAATGGGATGGAGTTGATAAAGTTTAAAAAAAAAAAAAGAGTAAAGAAAAAATGTATTAAACACAGTTAGTATGAGGCTAGAGGCTTTAAATTAAAACCAAACTACTCACCAGAGTGTCTGGAATTTGCGTTGTTTCTCTTGGGCCAATGAACCCATTTTACTACATGGGGATTTTGAGGCAAATCCTGAATTTTAGGTAAAAATACAGAATTAGCAATTATATGTGTTGCTGTATATCAATTTTCCCACTATACCTGTAGCAGAATTGTAATGTCTATTGGAGTCTAATTTAACTACACTCGATGTTCTTTTTTTTCCCATTAAAAATGTATTTATAGTTGTTAATGTTGGCATATATCCTCTTACAAGGATTCATACATTTTCATGGGGCTTCGTTTTTTAAGTCATGTAAGTATGACAGTGAGAAACGTGATTATAAAATGGCTAAACTGCTTTGCTGCAGTCACCTAGGGTACTTTGCAGGAGATTTCACTAGTTTACACCTCTAGGGTTCTTCTTGTGGCAAAATAAACTACACGAATGCCACAGTGTCCATGTATGCAGTCTGTATACCCCTTGTTTTGAATCCAAGACCCTCAATCACACACATGTTCACCTATTTTTGCAGACTGGAATAAAATTATTAAAATAGAGCCGTGAAGTTTTAGTGGCATTTTTTTTTTTTTTGCTTCGTTATAATTGGTTTGGAAAACTTCAATATTAAATCATTTTCTGCCAAGAAGACTGAATCAAGAATAATTATTTGTGAACCTTCCAGAGATCTGAATCAAGATGATAGGTATGAGACTTTAAGGAGACATCCTTTTATATTTTCAATCTGTTTTTTTTTTTTTTTTTCTGTAATAATCTTTGCCAACTGCAGAATCTCACCAGTTGGAGGAAAACAGTGTTTCCCTGCCTGTGGTGCCTCTGTTCACACTTGTAATGAATCAGAGAGACCCAGTTATAGAATCACCTGTGAGAGAATTCGGTCTATATGGAAAACACTTTGCTGAAGTCCCGTGGGAGGTCTGCTTCCAGAAGTACCACTGGAATTGTGAACAGAACAGGGCTGGATGTCTCTGTGGGCCAGATGCTATGTTGATGAGGTCAAGCTCACAGGTTAGCCTCCTCTTAGGGCTCCTGTGTAGACTGTGTACATCAGTGCCACCATGTAAACTCCTTGGCTATAGCTTACACATTTGCCAACTGCATCACAGATGCATCTCTTCAGCTATTTTCCAAATATGTATGGCCGTTCAGCATGCAAATGACTCTGGACGTGTGATGTCCATTTCTTTGTGGCATCAATGTAACTTACACTTATGATTCCTGGTGGCACTTGAAAATTCAGTAATGCGTGACCTATTGTTCCATTTTTGTGATCCTCTGATATCTCTCTGTGCTCCTTACTAAATCTTAAAATTTCAGTTCCTAAATACTAGCATCACACCTGATTTTTTAGGCGTTGAACTTCATACTATACTTTTTAGTTGCTTTCACTCATCTTAAATCTAAAAATAAATCTACTATATCTTATGCCACCCATTCCTTTCCCTCAGGGGAACAGCTAAGAATAGAAATCCAATAAAAACAAATCAAACCACCTTGTTAGTATCTAGTAGTGGTCTAATGATCTAAAGATATAAAGCTATAACCTTAACTCATGGAAATAAATTTCTCCTAGTGTTTTCTGGAGAAAATATTTGGTATCAGGTGAGTCTCCAGAATTCCTAGCATCATATTCTTTGTCTATCTTATAGGAGAAGTCCTTTAGGTCTGTTGGAATAGGTCATGGTGCAATCAAGTATTGTGAATATTAAAAATGAAAAAAATTAAAAGAATGATAATTAGACATTCTATTTCCCTTTATTTGCTAAATTTCTGGTTTGTTTGTTTGCTTTGGCTGTTGACTATTTTATGTATGAATATTTCTTCTCTGGTGTCTCAAACAAGTGAAGAAGAAGCAAAGGACCATACATCTATTAAACTAAATGCATTGAATTCAGGAGGTATTCAAAATAACATGAATTCTCAGTGTGTTTTCAAGGTCTCTGTGATAAATCTAATTGTAATGGCAGTTAAATGTCACAGATTGTTCTTGGGCATGACTGCTGTGATTCAGGAGCAAATATTTTTGCTATCTTTAATAGCAACAATGCCTCATAGTTTATAGGCAAAACTAGCCTGCTAAAATTGGGAAATGTAGGTTGAGCTTGCAGTGATCTATATTATAGAACAGAGAGGTTAGAGGTGGAAATTGAAGGAGTTGAAGAAGGAAATGAAAAATAATCTTTCTTTCTATCAACATGGTAATTACACAATTTGAGATTATTTTTGAACTCAAATTTGTTCATGCAAAACAATTACTGTTCTGATACTTCACATACTACTTGAGGAGCCTATATGAACCAGTGTAGTCAAAATAGGAAACCATGCTTAGGTTGTAAATCAATCTCAGAATACTTGCATTACCTGTAAAAGGCCATGGGTTAGCTCTGCAAAACCATAAAACAATTATGCAAAAGAAACCATAGAGTTTTGGGCTATGTATGTCTTTGACAATCTAATGAAATATAATCTAAAATCTCCCAAGAAAAGTATGCCTATATGAATAGGCACATTATTTTGCCAACAGTCTAAGCCTATTAGGGCACCTTTCCCTTGAGTACCCTTGAACCCTAGTTCAATAACCCTTCATATAAAGAAAGTAAAACTTTGAAGTATGATAGTTATTACATTTGAGCATTGCATTTGTCTGTGAGCTCCCTGTCAACTGAGGTTAAAAGATTAAACACACTGGGCTACAGAGTTCCCAACATCTGAAAAAGGAAACATTCAGACTACAGAATGATAAGCAAAAAAATAATTGTAAAATGGAAGAATTTACACATTTTTATGATAGTATTAGAAAGGGTAATCAGGTAAAATAAAAGGACAGCATGGGTTGATGGAATTCTTGAGAAACAAATAGGCGTTCAGAGGTATAATATCTATGCTAGTTGTATTGAGTAGCATACTAAATTAGTTTCTGCCTCTATTTCTAATTCTTCTGGAAAAAGAGATTTTACTGTGTCTATATTTCTTTAATACTAGATTTACCCACCTACCATTATCTGATTAAAAGTGACATTAGTATAATAAATCCCTATGAGACTATACCACCTAAGCAGCAAGGGAGGCCTAAGGGTATAAAGAGAAAGCAACCTATGTTTAAATATCTGCTATTAATAGGATATGTGTGTGTGTGTGTGTGTGTGTGTGTGTGTGTGTGTGTGTGTGTGTATTGGGGAGTAATCAGTTTAGGTGCCCAGCACTTACAATCTCAGAATTGTTTTTTCAACAGCAAGTAAATAACACAGTGGCTATTCTCATGATTATAGACATAAGTAGTATGAAGTAGAGGTGGAAAATATATGTAGTCTCTGGTCAGATACTGAGTTCTAACTATTTATTAGCTCTGTGGTCTTGGGTAGGGTCTTTTTAAGTGAACCTCAGTGTTCTCATCTGTAAAGTATGAATATGTGTTAATGTCCAGGACTGAGCCTGGTCTTGGCAGGGTCTTAGTAATACTTGTCTTAAAAGACTCCTACCAAACAGTCAGTGAAAGTGACATGTCCGTGTCACGCTAGCAGTCTAGGTTCACATGATATCACAGAGAAAAGATTTTCTGGTTAACTGGAGCAATTCACTTGGCAGGCCATTCTACAACTGTGCAGCCCCAGGATAATCATGTAGGCATGTGTAGAATGCTAGAGAGCTTTGGGGGAGGACTTAGCTAGCAGATTTTTCTTTTGCCTAAAAGTTGCTGTAGAGAATAGGAGAATGTCTTAAGGACACAGGGCTAGAGCATCTATATTTGCAAAAGTCAGAGGAAGATGCTGAAGTGTCTCCTCCCCTGAGAGGATTGAATAAAGCCACCTCTAAAGCTCTGACTCACAGAAAATCCTGTATACATGATGGCAGCAATTGCTGTTCTTATAAATGATGTTCCCCACATCTCATGTCTTGTCTTGTTTTCTTTCAGTGGATGGCTGCATTGATTGGTCGGTGGACCTCAAGACATACATGGCTTTGGCAGGTGAACCTGTCCGAGTGAAATGTGCCCTTTTCTACAGTTATATCCGTACCAACTACAGCATGGCTCAGAGTACCGGCCTCAGGCTCATGTGGTACAGAAACAAAGGTGACTTGGAAGAGCCCATCATCTTTTCAGAAGTCAGGATGAGTAAAGAGGAAGATGCTATATGGTTTCACTCAGCAGAGGCACAAGACAGTGGATTCTACACTTGTGTTTTAAGGTAAGTATCATATGAAAATGTTGCTCAGCCACATGTCTTGCAGTCTTTTGTTTTGGAATGTTGTGTCAGAATGGTGGTTGGGGTGACTAACATTATGTAGCAAGCAGTTGAAAAACTTCAGTGGACTCAATTTCAGTGATCGATTGGAACTACATACCACATTCTTATCAGATTATCATAAGGTAGGACTCCTATTTGCTGTATGTATTTCTTTAATTTAGAACAATGTGTGACTCATTTCTTTCTTAACTCCACCCCTGCTCCACGGTCTTATAGTAACAATTATTTCACTACAGAGGCAATTGACTCAATGATCTTGGCACCTGGCCATGGAACTGACCTCACATATCATTTAGGCCAAGGTCTTGCTTCTCTTGTTGATGGAAAGTAGCTTCAAACGCTGTCCAGAGACTTTGCAGCAAATGAACTACTGGTACTATCCAAACAATTTCCCAAATGAGCTTAACTCTACTCTGTCTAAACGTTCAACATAAAACCCAATAAACACTTGATCATCCTGAAGTTCTGAGTCCTGGATTCTGAAGATTTAACAGATCTAATTCTTGCCAGAAATTTACAATGAGAAGCAAATTGTTTTACCTTATGATCTCTCTCCACATCCCAGCACTACGACCTAGGAGCTCGCATTTCAGATAGAGACTGCATTTGATATTAAAGTACACAGCTGAAATGACCTTTAACTCACCTTTCAATTCTGCCATTTTCACTGGGGGACCTGCACTCTACTATTTGATTTTAACTTCTTGAAAATACAGACCCTTTCTATTTTTGTCTCAAGTGTAAAGCTATGCCACTTCTTCATCAAAAGCACTTGGAACTCCCTGGTGAGTCCTCATTGTTCTAAAGGCCAAGAGAACAAGGTAGTGTATAAATAGAGAAAGCTCCTGAAGCCTTAGCATCATTTTTGTGCACATGTGCAGGGGAGTACTGAGAGGAACAGACAGAGGGGTTAGTTTCTTTTGAAGGTTAGACGAATCCCGATAGTCATGGCAAAAGCAGCAATCATTTGTACTGATTCCTTAGTGATAGGTAATATACTCTACTTGTGCAGCTCTTGGCACAACTGAGAAATAGATAACATTCACTTTTTAAAAGACTGACATTGTGTTTTCCAGGATGTCACTACTCTTTGCCTGCTTGCCCCTTTTTAATCTGTAACATCACTGAAGCTTGCCAATCAAAAGTACCTCTTTTTTCTTCTAATCTACTTTCTTTTTATTCTGTTTGTTTTCATAAATGTATGCTTCCTTTACAAAGCATTTATCCCACTATACAAAGGTTCTTGACTGAATAATGAACTAGTTATTGGTTACTGCCTCTACTATACTAATGTCCTCAATCTTGCTGTCTCCTTTCTTTCCCTTCTCCCCTTTTCAACCCTTACTCTTAGCAACATTCCATCATCATAATAGGATATCAGGGTTACAAATAATCAATATGATATGACGATTGGTGTTGACTTTGACCACCTGATTTGAAGTGGCATTTGTCTGTATTTACTGTAAAAAACAACTCCTTCCATGCTTAAATCTCCTGGAGCTAACTATGTATATTAAACTGACCTTGAACCTGTAGCCTTTCTACCTTAGCTTCCCAAGTGTTGGGATTATAGGCTTGTGCTATCACACCAGGCTTCTTACTTTGGAAGAAAGTCATTATTTGCAGCCCATCTTTAGAAGTGGGTAATGATATTCCATCACCTTTACATCAGAATATTGATATAAATTATAATTCCTCCCTATAGGAGTTTGGTCTCTTCTCTCCCTTTTATCTATTCAGTCAATTGCTTTTTATCATGTATATTTATATTATGCAATACAAACTCCACTTTTTTCTTTGTTGAAATCTCTTACATTTAGAAATTGGAAGCTCCTTCAGTTGGCTCCTGTTTCCTTTTGATATAAGCCTATCTTTGCTGGGTAGTTTTTCTTAATATAATCAGTTCCTTAGATTACTGAAAGATGTTCCAGATTTATCTTGTATACATACTTTCATAGACTGAGACTCACTGATATTCTTTAGAGCCAAAATTCTTCGTAATAGAGACTAAACCAAATTAGAGGACCCATCAGTTGTAGGCTAGGTATAATGAGTACTAGGCTGTTGCTGCTTCTATGTTTTCACCTCACAGTGTATTCACTTTTTAAAAAGCTGTGTACTGGTTTTGTTGTTGTTGTCATGTTTGAGATTAAATTCATCTTCTATATTCTAGGCAATTACTTTACTGCTGAGCTACTTCCTTTGCCTAAGCATTGTGATATTTCTTGGACAATTCTCTTGATACCGAAGAAATACTCTAGAGGTCCTACAGATCCTCAGTGACCCTATATCTTTCCCACAGTGGTCCCCTCTTTTTATTTCACACCAGATTGGCTTTGATTATAACTTTTATTGATACTAGCTGATCCAGTGGCTCTTTAGCTGCAGGTAGATCAGTATTAGAGGCTTAGACTTAAACATAATTGGTAACTCCTTTCATTTGTGCAGCAGGCCCTAGGGAGCAAAGAAAGAAATTGGGATGAGTAAAACTTTGGAATAATAACCCCCATATGTCTCTTGATAAGGCTCACCAATGTTTGGGAACCGTCATTCTACAGGAATCTATCGGTCTTATCAACTCAGAGAAGTAGGATTATTCTATAACAAAATACACACACACACACACACACACACACACACACACATCTAATTGTAAATCCCCTAACTTGTTATGCTAATGTAAAAGGTAATAAAAATTAATATTCTAGTATATGGCAATGGCACAGGTAGCAGTTGGTGGTAAATAATAAACTTGTTTTTTTAATCTAGTAATAGCCACTCCAAATATGTACCAAGTGATAATATCAGGTAATCTAGATGAATGCAGTAAAATTTATGGCTACTGAAAAATATTCTTAAATTGACAATGTCAATATTCATCCAAAATTCCAAATTTAGTTTCATCTTAAGTTAATCATTAATGATTTATCCATGCTTATTGACTTCATTAGAAATTATTCTGTAGGCTTTATTGTGTTTAAGATTCAAGATATGAAGCATGTAGTAATAGTCTCTACCCACTTGAATTACAGCAAGATATTTACTGTTTGAGACCTTTCTGTAACTTAACTAGTTACTCATTTAAAAATTTTCATTGTTCCACCTCAAAAAAAAGATAAGCTAGTAAAAGAGGAATAGTAGAGGACTGAAGCATATGTTGGCAGTCAGGCAGTGTTAATCCAAAAATTGTTTCCTAATCTCTCCACTCTCATTCGTTCAGTTAAGGTTTTAAATGCTGTAAAAATGATGAAATATATCTTATTTGACACCATATATCACACTCACCAATGGTGCATGAGCTGATCTAATCTGTAGATGAAGCTGTAATCCAATTATTCCAGAGTAAATTTATGCATATTTAAAAGAATAAGGGGATATGAATGGATATCTGTATAAATCTTCAAATTTTAGGGTAACCTTAGCTGAATGCAATAACCAGTTGGAGGCAGAAACACGTTATGATCACTAATGTGCAATAAGTACACAAAATTAGGAAGAAACCCTTTTGTTAAATGGGACTATACCTTAGATATTTTGTTTTTTAATAATAAAGGAAACCAATTGGAGTCTCAAAACCTTAATGTATCACAAATTCTTTCCAGATAATCCCTTGGCATGTTTATTCAATCAGGAAGCATAACATTTGTTTTGATGATCCAAATGTGATTTATTAAGTTATATTTGAGTAGTTATTATACTAACAAGCTACAGTATCAGAAAAATTAAAGTGAATTGAACTATTCTAAGTAAAATATGTAATATATTATTAATTCTTGAATATCTGTAACTAGTGCATGGTAATTGATTATATTGTCTCTTGATTTCTGAGTATGTTTGAATTCTATCATGTAAAAGAAGAAATAAATATAAATATACAGTAAATTTGTGTGATTTTTGCTCTTATAGTGTTCACTTTATGCAATATAGCAAGAAAAGCTATATCTTTTAAGAAGTGATTGTCCTAGTCTATCTCAGACACTAAGAAATAGTTTTTATCACCTTCTACCCTCGTGGCTTCCTTTCTACCATGGTTACCAAGAGATTTTCAAGGACATCGAACGTTTCTCATAATTCAATTCCAGCCTAACTATTGATCCTTGAAAAGTTAAGTGTCAACAAGTCGGTTGCCTGGGTAGCAATTTCCAGGCAAGCAGATAGTTTCTTGTTGGAAAAATGAAAGCCTGAATCTTATAGAATTAATTGACCCCAGAAAAGTTCAAGATTGTACAGCAGGGTCTTGAGACAGTAGCAATATCTTATTTGGTCAGTGTAGGATGAAATGAAATGCAATTACCTATTTTTGACCTATTTTCTGTTATAAGTAGGAGAACTTGCTTTAATTATTTTTGATAGTAATTATGTATAAATGACTATATAGCTGATGGACAATTATTTTTCAACATTCAAAATTTGATAATGTGGTTGTTTATAAAATTATATATAACCTAAAATAGCAAATACATGGCTATTGTACTTTGTTTCCCCCCCATTAACAGCAAATTAGATATGCTGCAGCTTAAAAAAGTTATGAAATTATTATGCATTAGCTGTATAACTCACAAATATAACCACTCTATTGCATAATATTAATGAAATTCAGCTCTATTTAGTTTGTTTATTAGACAGAAGCATGTGTTTAATTTTTAGCGACTTAGCAGGATTTTTACTTCATAAAATTAATAGATTATATTTTATAAATTTAAATGAGAATTGATTTTAAGCAACTATTTGTAAGCTGGCTAATACTGGTGTGTATATGTACTTCTTTTAGTTTTGTGACTTGCGTCACAACACAATCTCTATGGAATTACTGCTCGATAGGTATTTTTGTAAGAATTAAGGTTTTAACTTATTCTATGCACTGAAAAATGAAAGTCTACTCAGGAACAAAAAGAGTAACATAAGAAATGTGGTAGACCACCTCACTGACAAAAAATGAAACAGGAAAGAACTTTAACTCTATGTACCGGTCTATTGGCATCTATATCTACTTAAACGCTTCACAGCTTATTACTACGCATAGATTACTAAGGTTCTTCATATCATTTGTCCTAGATCATCTTCCTCATTGCCTACTTGAATCTATCATCTGACTGCTTCTCTTTTCTTTTCCTATATCATGGAAGATGTCCAAAACAACTGACCATATAACTAAATGTGTGTGATTCTTTACATAGTAAATTATACCTTAATGTGACGTTTGTCAGTATCCATATTTTTTAAGCCTCATCACTGATCAAAGTTGCTTTTATCAAACTCTCCAATGACCTAAACTGACCAAGCCAGCTCAGTCAGTCAACAGGCTTCATTTATTTTTTTGTAGTTTTGTGCTTGCTTTTTGTTCTTTGGAAGCGGGTTTCTTATATTCAAGAAAACCAGAGGGCATGGTACACATACACTGATTGCTGAGATCTCTGTGGAGTAAACTAGGAGCAGCTAGAGAGCAGCATACTTTGAGGCACAAGATAGGGGGAAGATATTGAGGCTGTGGTATTGAACACACAGAATGATAAAATGAGAAGAAAACTTAGTATGCAAAGGATATGGCCTGGCATACAGTGCACATGCATGGCAGAAGAAGGAGAAAGGAAGATTGACAGCCTCGGAAAACAGAATACCAAACTCAGTGCCTAGTTAAGTTTTGTTAGACACTTCTGCAGTGAAAACTATAAAACACCAGAGAAAGAAGTTGTTGAAAATACTAAAAGATAAAAATAACTCCCATGTTTTTTGATCAGCAGAAAACACACTACAAAAATCAACACATTACTGAAAGTGTTAGATAAATTCAATCCAGTTTCTATCAAAATTTCAATAACATTCCTCACAGGAATGTTTTTAAAAATCTAAAACTCACATGGAAACATAGAAAACCCCAAACAGTAGAAGACCCCTTAGCAAAAAGAGCGGTGCTGTAGGCATCATAATATCTGACTTCAAACAATATATAGATCCATAGAATCAAAACAAGCATGGTACCGGCACAAAACAAACAGTTGCAACAAATGAAATAGAATATCCAGAAATAAGGTGAAGTAAATCCAGATATATCAATTTGGGGCATATAACCCAAATACTCAGTCAACTTACTTTTGGGACATGCGTGTGTGTGTGTGTGTGTGTGTGTGTGTGTGTGTGTGTATTAATTAATAATAACTGCTTAGTTATGGAATCAGTTGAGGTAAATGCCTGAAGGAAGTGTGGCATATGAATGCAATGGAGCTTTACCCAACTCTAAAGAAGAATGAAATTATATTGCTTGTAGGAACAGCGATAAAAGTAGAGATCACTATGTTAAAATAAAACAACACCACAAAGACAAATATCACATGTTTTCTGTCATATGTGGAATGTAAGAGGAAAATGACATGTAACTCTAAAGGTTACTGTTAAGGATGTGAAAAGGGCAAGAAGCAGGATGGAGAGGGATTAAAAAGTAACAGGAGTAAGTATGATCAAAAAACCCTAAATTATGGAAATGCAAAAATGAATCTTCTCACTTTGTACAATTAATATATAGTAATTTTAAAAGAAAGATAAAGGAATAAAGTATAATTAAAATATAGAGAGCCAAGTACAAATAACAATAGATGAGGCTAGAAGAGCAGGCTGAGACCAGGTCCTGTTGCACACTATTGACCAAAAGGAGATACTTTTGATTAGTAATCAGAGACAAAAGAGGGGTGCTAGTTTGTATTAAGATGAAGAATAACATCATCCAATTTACAGTTTATAAAGATCAACCAACTTGGACAGGTACAGTACATAAAGGGAGAATGAGGAAAAAGACAAAGCTGGGAAGCATTTTTTATTAGCTGAAGAGAAGTGTAACAGTAATTCAAATTGTGCTGGCAGCTGTAGAACTAGTAAAGGGATGAATCCTAGGTATGTATTGATGGATGAGCTGACAGGTTTATTTATTTTATTTATTTATTTTATTTATTTATTTATTTATTCATTTATTCATTCATTTAACATATGTGAGTACACTGTCACTCTTTTCAGACATACCAGAAGAGGGCATTAGATCCCACTACAGATGTTTGTGAGTCACCATGTGGTTGGTGGGAATTGAACTCAGGACCTCTGGAAGAGCGGCCAGTGCTCTTAACTTCAGAGCCATCTCTCCAGCCCCTTGTTGATATTTCTTAACTATAATTTTGCTACTGTTATAAATCATAATGTAAATATCCAATATGCAGAATATCTGCTATGCAACTGAAATGGATCATGACCCACAAGTTGAGAACCACTGCACTAGATGGGAAAAAGAATTGGGTAATTCCTATCCTATTAAGTGAGACAGAAGACTTGAAGGAGAAGAATCAGAGTATCCATCTCAAAGAATGTTGAGAATAATTTAACACCAATGTTTTCCATACATTATTTTCTTTCTATATTCACTACCACCACTGCTATAATTGCAAGCAGAATGCCAAGCTTTTATTATAAGATTTCATTAACAAATGATGTAATATAATGAATATCATGTATAACCCTCAGACCAAGCCCATGATGTAAGTCATACTATTAGGGATGATAAAAACAACAACAACTGGTACTTACAAAGGTTAAAAAGGCTTGCCCAGTGATACAGCTGAGACTCAGGCAACTGTTTCAGATTCCAGAGTTCAGGCACAAATCAGCTTGCTCTACTTTCTCCTCATTTCGTACCCATTCTTTGTAGGAACCTATTTTTCTGTATGATGACAAAAGAGGTGCACTTATGTTCATTTACGTCTGCATAATGATCTGTGGTCCTATTTGCAGTTTTCTTGGTTCACAGTGTGGTCTCGTGATAAAGGCAGAATCTTACAGATTAAAGATGAACAACAGAGGGCAGTAGAATAGAAATAATAAGTTCATGCAAAGTAAGGATCAATTCCAAATTTTCAGAAATAAAATCAGTTCTTGTTCTATAATGTCAGAAATGCTGTGGTCATTTTTCAGTTTCCAAATTTTATAAACTTTATACAGAAGTGTTTTAAAGATGCTTACACTGAGAAACTTTGAAGAAGAGTTTAAATTGCTCTTTTTTTTGTTTTTGTTTTTTGGTTGGTTTTTGTGTGTGTGTGTGTGAGACAAGGTCTCATATTTTAGTGCTGGCTAACTTAGAATTCACTATGTAGACAACACAAAGCTGTGCTCAAAATATCAGAGGTCCACCTGCCTCTGCCTCCTAAATATTGGGATTAAAGTCAGACGCCACAATGCCTGTATTGTTCTTTATTTTGGACCGTTTACTCTAACTTCTAGATATTCAAGATATAAGATTCACAGTAAATTCAAGAAACATATTCATCAGCATATCACATGATGGTGGAATGAATATATATATATATGGTTTATGTTTGCCTAATAACTAATTGCTTGACATAGTACATAATACTTTCCTTAATTCAACTCAAAGTTGAAATGGATAATAATGAAAGAGAAATGATAAATCATTCATTCCTAACTGCAGGTGTTTAGTTTTAATAAAAGGTATGTTTTCTTTAAGATTAGTTTGGCCATTAGGCATCAATTACATAAGAAACAACTCTCTGTAGAGTGTCTTTTGTGTAAAAGATACTAAAGTGAGGAAAAGCAAACAATGAAGTACCTAATTTCTAACAGATTAAAAGAATCTGCCGAATGCCTACAAATTATATTCAAGCAAACACAATTCAGAACATTGAACATTCCTTCTTATGTAATTCAACACAGAAAACATAGTCCAGCAACTATAAAACTAAATGTTTGAATATCTAAACATTTCCTGTGTTTCCTTAAACATTAGAGTCTCTACCTCTCAACAACACAATGTATGTGAGTTGGTTTTGTTTTGTTTTGTTTTGTTTTTTGGTTTAATTTACTTTCAATCTCAGAAACCAGAAAAGGGTGTAGAATCTCTTGGATTTGGGTTATAGGTCATTGTGAACTCCTGGACATGGGTGCTGAAAGCCAAACTCAGGTCTTCAGGAAGAGCAGCAAGTACTTTCAACAGCAAATCATCTCTCCAGCCTCATATATATTATTTATAAGTATTCCTTTCAAATGTAATTTGTTCAAATTTCTTCTTTGCTCATTACTCTTATTCTCTATATGATAAACACCCATGACTGATATGATGCCTCATAAAAGATAGCAATTGACTTATAGAGTCAGTGGCATCCATGTAGTATCTGAGATGATCCATGATTGTTGAAACAGATAAAGAAAGTCAAGGTTTTCACAGGTAGATGGAACAGTGCTTGAGGACAAGGAGGTAGTAAAACATGGCCATGCACATGGAAAAACAGAAGGCAAGTTTTATTAGAACATGGGCTTCTCAAGGTCTTTGTTCTTAATGTAAGCTACACAATAATTAACCTTTACTTAATGGAGGCTTCAGATACAGTTGTAGCTTCTTAGAAAGGGCGCTAAACAAGAGACTGAATGTATAATTTGACCTGTAGTTAGGCAATAGAGCATTCTTATAACAGATGACACTCCAGGGAGAAAATGTGTATTTAAAGGACACTCATTAAGGAAAAGCAATGCTCACCTCAGCATTGTTAATCAGAGCATATAGTACAATACAACATACTCATAAGGATGAGGACCAATTTGCATGAAACTGACCTGACCCTCTACAGTGCACAATAGTCCCCCCCATGGCAAGATAAGTTGGTTGCTATTTGATGGAAATGGTCTAGCTCTATTACTGTGAAACAACATAAAGTCAGAGGGTGATGAACATGTTCCCCCCATCCCCCGAGGTGCTGAATGCATTAAAACGAAACCAAGGCTAATATGGAGCTATACATACTCATTTTAGGCCAGATCACAGTCTTCAAATGTAAGGCAATATATGCTTACTGGTTTATAAAGAGATATTAGATGGATGTTTGGGGTTTTTTAATGCTATTACCCTGATCTCCTCTTGATGCCTTTTCCTTGACTCTCCTTAAGGAAAGGGTTTGCTCATGCTTTCATGTCACATTCTTCTTATTCTTGAGAGGAAATATCTTCTCTTCTTTTTAACCGAATCTACAGCTTACTCACATAGCCTCTTCACACATACAGTGGACTTTCCATAAACGTCATTGGTTGACTGGCAGACACTCTCAAATCACTGAAGTCTGGAGGTATTTAAGTTACTCATACAAATCTGTTTTTTTGTTGTTGTTGTTTTTGTTGTGGTGGTGGTAGTGGTGGTGGTGGTGGTGGTTGTGTTTGTTGTTGTTTTGGTTTTTTTGGTTGGTTGATTGATGGTTGTTTTTTGTTTTGTTTTGTATACCAGGCAGGCTTCTAATTTGCTCTGTAGTTAAGGATGACCTTGGGAACTTTTGATTCTCCTGCCAAGACCTTCCTAGTATTGGGAATGCAAGTGTAAAATCACATTCAGTTTATGTAGTACTGAGGCTCAAACCTAGGGTCTCCACATACTTGCCAAGCACTCTACTGAGTTATACAGCATGCCCCTTAAAACTCTTTTTAAAACTTATAATACAAAGTAATAAATTTAATTATAAATTTCCATGCATATTTTTGTTGACTCCCTCTCATTCCCTTCCCTCTCTTGGGGTGGGTGTTGGGGGTGTACCCTCCCAACACCCTCCTATTTTGCCAACACAAATAGCATGAAGAAAATTTTTGAAAGGGGAAAAATATAAAGAATGTTGCTAGTTACACCAGTCCCTTCTTAAGTAGCAGAAGAAAAAGCCACATAGAAACCTGATTTGTATTTAGAGGCATATAGGGATACATCTGTGTCATAAGTAATGGTTTTGTTTGTGCACCTAGTTCAGTTTTTATATTGATCTCACATGATGTAAAGGGAAAAAAAAGAAAAGTACTGTTGTTTTTAAGTGGAATATGCTTCAAGGTTTTCTTGTTATTTAACGACACTAGGTGAATTTAGCTTTGTATTGTGTAGATGACTCATATGAAAGACAGTGGTCAACAAAAGGGATTTCTGTAATCATTCTCTGTGAAAACTGTTGTTATTTCCAAAGGAGCATCCCAGGAGAGCCACTAGTGCTAGACAGATGGAAAATTAACTGTTTTAGACAGAGGCATTAAGTAGTAGGCCCCATGAAATCTCCTTCCCTTTTCCTCACTCTCAGCAAAGTATTTTTAAAAATGTTTTGCATTTATTTATTTATTTGTATTTTGTATGCATGCAAATATATGCACATGTGGAGATCAGAGGACAATCTGCTGGAGTTGGTTTCATCCTTCCATCATGTGGGGTCCAAGGATGGAACTCAGGTCTTTAGGCTTGGGAGCAAAGTCCTTTGACCCACTGAGCCATCTTTTTGGCCCAACAATTTTGTCTTTAAAGTTCTCTTTGTTTTTAGCTGCTTTGTCACTACAATTCCTTGTTAAGGAATTCGTAGTCTAAGTTTTACTGACTCTGTGGTGTTTGTAGAAGGTACTTAAATGATAGATTCATAATTATTTTTGGCTGTCATTTTAATATTATTTTGTTGAGACATAGTCTTTCTATGTAGTTTAGGATGGGCATGAACTTACCATGTAGCCTAGGCTACCCTCATTCCTGTGTTGATCACCTCATCTCTGCTTCCCAAATGCTAGGGTCTCGAGCAATATGCCACCATACTTTAGACCTTAGAGTGAAATAAAGAGTGCCATATGTGGTTTCAGGAAGATGATTTTATTTTTTTTCTCCAATCCTTCCAAACAGAAAACCCATATCCAAACAGGCTGAGACTTTTACTAGAACAAAATAATAAGAATATGTTATGACACTACCAAGGCTTATGACTGGTGTCCTCTTATGACTCTGTCCCTAGCCTCTATCCCAAAGTTTTGCTCTAGAATTCTAATGCTATACTAAGTCTAAGTTTCCTTTCAGTTGGGCCCTTTTATAAATAAGTCACCCATATTTTAGCAATCCATTTTTTCCCCTCATCCCACCCCCTGAATACTCTGAAATAAGCCACCCTTCAGAAAGCTCCCCTCTTATCTGTCCTTGCTCAATCTAACACACATGCCTAACACACAGCAAATGCCACCTTGATTTCCTACTATCTAGTCACTCAGCTATTCCTTCTGCCTCCCTGTCCTAGAGGAAGAAACAACCTTTCCTAATTACACTTGCCTACAAATCTATGTTTTGTCTTTTGGGGGTGGGGCACAATAATTTCACTACTTGCATAAAACAGACACATATAAGAAATACTAACTCCTTGGTCTTACTTGGCCCTGCAACATCTTGTACCCCATTGTTTCTCATCTCTTAACCCTAAGTTTCCTTTGCAAAATTTCGTTCAAACCCTTTAAAAAGCATAAATGTATCTCAGCAGAACCTCAACCAAAAACTTAATTGGATTTTGTTTTGTAAAACAACAAGTGGTGCTGTCCTTTAAATCTTAAAATTTAGTAATCCAATAGGCGTGCCTCAGTATTTTCTATGATCTCATAAATGATCATATTATATGGTACAATATGTGCTATCGTATTGCTGTCATTCCAAGTTCTCTTCTGCTACTTCCTTCTGAATAGCTCAAAGTTTCTCTTATTCACTGTCTTAACCTCATTTCAGTCCTTCTCTTCACAGCCCAGAGGACTTGCAGAAGTTCTCCTCACTCCTTAGTCCTGGCAGTATAGTTTCTACTCTCCACCATTTCGATTGTGCTTGAACATCTAAAATAAATTTGAGGCTTCATGGACTTTGTTCAACTGCCTCAACCTCTGTGATGTTGTCTTTTGACTCTTCCCCTGTTCACACTGTTAAGTACTTCATTGCCTGATAGGTTTCTAACTTAGGTTGCTTTTGCCCTCTAGTGGACATGTGGCTATAGCCAAGAGGCAATTTTGGTTGTCACAATGGAAAGGGTAGGGAATGAATAATACAGACAGGTAGAGACTAAGAGTTCTGCTGAACAACTCTTGTGAGTTTCAGTGCACAAGAAACTGTAACCCACAACAAGGATCTATCCAAATCCTGCTGTCAAAGATTTATCCAAATCCAAAGACACCAAAATTAGGAAGCCCTGCAGTAGAGGGAGATAGCCAAGCCCAAAAGTTGTTTGGAAAATTGCAAGCTGGGGATCTGGCCTCTAATCCTGATTGTGACTATACCCTCACCAATAACAGACAACCTAAAATCACATCTCTGTTCCTGTAGGTGTTTCATGGCCATAACAGCTTCTCATTCTCTAGGTCCTACAGACCTAGAAGACAGCCAGGACTCTTCTAGTAGTTCCTCAGTCTGGTTCAGGTACAGTCCCTCCTCTTCCTCCTTCTACCTGTGGATTAAAATTCACACATAGTTAATTTTAACATATCTTATAGCTACAAGAGAGAGAAGAGAAGACCAACCTCCTACCCAGCCTTTACTCCCCCTACAACTTCTAACTTCCCCCACCACTCCTCTCCCACTGAGATAGAGTTCTGTTCCACTTTACTTGTTGAATACACCGACAGCCTTTGAAATTTACATTCTCCTCCATTTAGCTTGATGCCAAGTTGGAAGACAGAATGCCACCAGCTAGCACTATGCTTTGGCCCATGTGGACTGGCAAACCCTCTGTGCACTCTCAGTAGCTGACTCACCTTGGAGCAGTTGGCATAAGTTTCCTGTTCAGATCTGTCTCTGGTTCTGCCCACTGGGAACTAGGGAAGATTTCTATTAAAAGGCTGTATAATCGTAAAAAATCCTTGCTTGTACCTGGTGCTGGCATCTTCTTCATACAGCTGGCAAATCTCTGTCATGTTAATTTGAATCAATCATAAACATGAGGGCAACACATCCCAGGTCTCATTTGATGGTTTAATTTCTTGTGATTAGTCTGCCAGAACATGAGCCTCCCATCCAGTTCACTCCTGGGAACAACTACCCTAGGCTTGACCTGTTTTGGGTAATAGAATTCCCTCAGAACATAAGTGCTCTACCAAGTTCATTCCTGGGGGACTTGGGATAAAGGAATCCTTACTATTTACTAACAGCTAATTCAACTCCCCTGTCAATTCCAGTAGATTCTTTGATTGTTTTTTAAACTACTTTTCTGATCCAGGCATTTATAATACAGACCTACAACCTTCATACTTGTGAAATGGAGTCAGGAAGATATGTAGTTCAAGGTCATTCTCAGCTACATAGTGAGTTTGAGGCAGTGCTGAACTACACAAAACCTTGCCTCAAAAATGGGGCAGGAGGGGGAGAAAAAAAAGAAAACATTGCTCTTCTTGTGCCAACCTGATATGGAAATGATCTAGTAGCCCGGGACAGAAACCCATTTCTTAGCCTATTGTGATAAAATGGATCTTTGTGTAACACTATTGCAGGAAATATGCAGTAACTGAGTTCCCTGGAGTCCTATGATCAGCTCCTCTGAGCCCTGGAGTCTCCCACTAATGCCCCTCTAATATTGTCTGGAAAACAGCTGGGGCTGTTCCCCACCTTAGCCAGAACTAGGCATTGGCTATAGCCTCCAGTATGGCTATGATCCTGGACACAACTTGAAGAGATCCACTGACTCTTTATCAAATCCCACCCTGGCCTTAGACTTTACCTCCCTTCAGATTCTCCACATTGAGAATCAGTTTGCATCAAATAATCCCTTTGGCTTTATCATTTGAAGGCTAGGTGTATAGAGAGGGAGATATTTTGTATATTTAGCTGTCTAAGTCCATCAGACACTAGAGAGAGCATACACATATACATATCCCCCCCCCACACACACACAGTGAGGCCATTCTAGGGTTGTGAATGCTAGTGATCTGGAATACAACAGAAATCATCAAAACTTATGCCTCCCCAAACCATTTCTACCACCCCAGTATCTCACACCAAGATTTATCCCACTCTCTTGATGACTGCCCCAATTCCCCTTCCCCATTTCTGATGTACTCTTCAACCTCCTCCAAAAACTGATTTCCCATTTGTTGTTTCTGTTTTATTTCACATTCCAAATTCATTAAGGGTTTTGCAGCCAAATTCCCTTCCCACAGTGGAAACAGTTTTCCCTCCTTGAAAAATTCACAGCTTTACACCAAGGACAGTCCCAATCCCCAGGCCTACGAAATGCTGAAAATCTCTTGTCTTTTGGTAGTTCTTGATGATCTCCTCTGTGGATTCCCATATCAGACAGATGACTCATATCAGAGGTCACAGAATAGGGATACATTTGAGGTGGTCTTTCTGTGGTTGGTAGTTGGGATGTGGTGGGCATGGCTGGGAAGGGGCTTTCATAGGAGTATGTGAATGAGGCTGGGAGTTGGACAGTAAATGGCTCAGAGGAGACAGTGGATCTCAGATTTAGGGACTGAGAGAAAGAACACATGGATGTTTCCTTGGGTCTGAGATCTACTCTTTGCCTTTTCAGGGGATAATTTTTCCACTTCATGACTCCAAGAAGCTGCATGAAGCTTCCATTGGGCTCCTCTGAGGCCTCTGCTGGAGCAGTTTTTGTCCCTGACAGGACAGCTTCTGTCATATTTGCCCTCTCATCTGGTCTTCCTGTGGCGGCAGCCATCAACTCTGCCAAGTTTTCCTTTGCACTTGACCATTGTGTCCTCATCCCTCCTCTTCTGACAACAGCAGAAGGAATGGCCATATCTGGTCTTACTGCGTTTGGGAGAGCCCCCAGCTCCTAGGGGAAAGTGGAAAAGGTTGAGACTGGTTGGAAGAATGGAGTATTAACATAAACGTGGGATGGGAAAGGGTAAGACAGGACCAGGTGACAATCTTACTGCCTGGAGGATCTTCAGTCTCAATAGGTCTCGCTCTCTCTGCACTTCTTCTAGTTTGGCCTGGGCCGTTTGAAGCTGGATAGCTACCTTCTTCTGCTCTGTCTCTTGCTGGAGGGTGAGCTGCTTTAGGTCTGGTGACAAGGAGAGTGTAGATACCTTATGTAGGCTAGACAAGTTTTTCAGCCACTGCACCCCGTGTCCTTGTAAGCAGCCTTGCCTGTGAGCGAAGCGCACACCCAAGGCCAGAGTGCCCCAGGCACAGGCTTCCCGAGCCTCAATAGGCACCTCGCTATCCTCAAGGATGACTTTGAGCTTGTCTTCCACCTCTTCCCAGGACAGTGACAGGTTCTCAAGGTAGAAATCAGGGCCTTTGTCATGCTTGGCCATTTGTTCATTGATGAACATTGACACTTTGCTATGCCGAAACCCACTACCGAGATCCTCAGGATTCAAGGCCATGATGGCTGAGTGTCTTACAGGCTTTTCTGGCCCTGAGAGATTAAATAAACTTGTAATCTTTGCTCCCTTAGCCTCTTGGTGTTAGTACCTCTTCTCTCCTTCAGTGTCTTATTGGCCGTTTGTTCTTCCGGGCTCTCCCCTTCCCACCCATCCCCTCCCCTTCCCTCCCCTCTGGTCTTCTGACACACTCCCTTCCCCTCCCCCACCTCCAGGCACTCTGGCTCCGCCCATCAATTATTCTGTCATAGTGGTTCCTGGTGGCTGCTGTTCTTAAGAGACTTCACAGCAGATTTCACCTTTCCAGTTCTTGTTCAGAGGAGGTTCAGGTCGACCTTATCTGTCTACTTGACATAGAGTCCACCTAACACCCCTGCAAAGGCCTGCCTACTATGCTTCAAGGGGAAAGCACAACCTTGTCAGCCAATATCTCTCTTTTTTTTTTTTTTTTTTTTTTTTTTTTTTTTTTTTTTTGACTTAAGAAAAGGAAATCTTCAGTCAAACTCTCCTGGATTTTAATCAAGGACTATTCCAACTTCCAGACTGTGAAAGTAGTAAAGAGAGCCAGAGGAAGCTCTACACCTCCTTGGAAGTAAGAGAAACTCACACAGACACACACACACACACACACACACACACAAATCCTCATGCTGTGGGGAAGAGCAAGACAGAAAAGACCTGAAGCAAAAAGAAATGAAACTCTCCAAAGGCAAATTTAAAATTCACATACTCTACTTGCCAGGAGTTTATCCCAAGCAAAGGACTGTTGTGCTTCAGCATGGAGGTGCAATGTTCCACATGTCTTAATGACCTCCATTACCAAACTCTTCAAATAAAAAAAAAAAACCCACCACCAACAACAACAACTACAACTCACTACTTCCTGATTAAAAGAGAAAAAAAATTGGCAAATTAAACTATATTTGAATAAATGATAGTTCATGAATTCAGCAACATTAAGAAACAGCAAAAATAATTCAGAGCATTTCAGCCATCAGACAAAACAGAAGGAGAGATAAGCCAAGCATGAAAGGAGAGAAACTACCTGATTGGTTGTAGCTAGGTATTTGACATATTGGACCTTGTTAGATCACTAGGCTGCCTGGGATTAGTTGAAAACCATTTAGTTGTGACTGTGGAAACTCAACTTTTTCTAGCACTTTTAAGTTGAGATTTGTTTATGCATTGAGTTGGGTTGTAGTTAAACAGGAAATGTATGGAGAGTACCTCATATTGGCCTTGAGTTTATTTAACTTATTTACCTTTTTATTTTATTACTTTAATTGGAAATGACTTTTTTTATTTAAAAGAATCGATAAGGCATTTTAAGTCATTTTATGTTTTTAGAAAATTGAGCAGAAAATATTTTCTGTCTACTTCCCAACACCAATATTAGTTTCATTTTTTTAAAATTACTGAGCTAATTTAGTACACTATTAATTAAAGTGCAGATGGGAGTTCACAGTCAGGGTAGTATAATCTGTAGGACTTGAAAAACTATATCATAGGTATTCACTATTTTTATCCTTCAACCATCCACACCCCACCCTATTTCTTCCAATGGCTCAACAATTAAGAACATTTGATTCTCTTCCGAGGACCTGAGTTCAATTCCTAGCATATATATTGGGTGACACACAGTCACCTGTAACTACAGCTCTAGGGCAACTAGTATCTTCTTTTCTCTTCCATAGATACCCCCTATATGAATAAATATTATTTTTAAATAAAATAAGAAACATTTAAAAACTTTAGTCTTCTCTTATTTATTACATCCTGATCACAGTTTTTCCTCCCACCTCTTTTCCCACTGCCTCCTCTCTACCTCCTTCCTCCTCGTCCACTTCTTCTCCATTTCCCTTCAGAAAAAAGCAGGCCTCCCAGGGATATCAATCAAACATGGTTTATCAAGTTGCAGTAAGACTAGGCACCTCCCTTTATACTAAGGTTGGACAAGACAACCCACTATGAGGAAAAGAGTCCCAAAGGCAGACAACACTGTCAGAGACAGCCACTGCTCCCACTGTTAAGAGTCCCACATGAAGATCAAGCTATACAACTGTAACATATATACAGAGGACCTAGGTCAGAGCCATGTGGGCTCCCTGGTTGTTGGCTCAGTCTCTGGGAACCACTATGAGACCAGGTTAGTTGGTTCTGTGGCTTTTCTTGCCTTGTACTTGACCTTTCTGGCTCCTTCCTTCCTCCCTCTCTTTGGCTGGATTCCCCAAGCTCTGCTTAATATTTGCCTGTGAGTCTCTCCATCGATTTCTGTCAGTTGCTAGATGAAGCTTCTCTGATGACAGTTGGGTTAGACACCAGTCTGTGAGTATAGCAGAATATCATTAGGAATCATTTCATCAACTCTTTTTTATTTGTTTTTTGCCAGTCATGTTTGTTTCTATCTGAGGTCTCTGGGCTATGTAGCTCAGGTTCCTGGTCCTCCAAGTCATGTCAGAAATACACTCCCTCTCATGTCATGGGTCTCAAGTCATTGGTTGTCTACTCCCACAATTTCCATGCCACCTTTATCCCAGCACATCTTGTAGGCGGGACAAAGTGTGGTTATGAGGTATTGTGACTTAGTTGGTGTTCTAATCCCATCACTGGAAGTTTTGCCTGGTTATAGGAGATGGACAATTCAGGCTCCATATCCCCCATTGCTAAGAGTCTTAATAAGGTCATCCTCCAATTCCTAGGAGTTTCTATTGCACTAGGTTTGTAACTCACTCTGAGATGCCCCCCACAGTTCCAGTTGTCTCTCCTACTACTGTCTCCGTAAGTCCTCCTCACACATGATCTTTCCTGTTCCTGGCCTCACTCCTATACTCCCACCCATCCACCCCATCCACATACAATGTCTATTCTATTTTCCTTTCTCAGGGAAATTCATAAATCTTCCCTTGAGCTCTCCTTGTTATATATAATTTTATACCCAATCTTTAAAAAATTATTTATGCATTTCATGTATATAAGTGCTTGGTATTAATATACATCAAAAGGGGAAATTAGATCCCATTATGGATGGTTGTAAGCTACCATGTGGTAACTGGGAATTGAACAATTGAACTCAGGACCTCAAGTGTCCTTAACCACTGAGCCATCTCTCCAACATGTTGCTACATTTTTTTTTAAAGATGTATGTATAAAAAACATTTCTCTTTAAAATGAAGAACAAGGTTTCTTACAGCAGTGGTTAGAAAAAAGAGATTGCTGTTCCCTCTACAGCAAAGAGCTAGAATTCCAATGACTATTATAAAAGACCCATTTTACTTAAGCTTGAGATTCTTCAGTTGTACTGTAAGGCATTGCTTACATTGATCCCCTCTGCATTATTCCATGGAATAAAGTTTGAGCAAACAACTCAAATCCTGTTGCTCTGCATTACTACTGCTAATTTAGGGTTTATGAATTCAGACACAGGAGGCCCATGCCTTCTGTCAATAAGTATTCATGAAACTTGCTAGTTAGAAAATTCATCAAAATCTCTCAGACTTTACAATTCTTACATTTGGGAATGTAATAACCCTATAAACACAATTGCAATTATTATTCTCATTTTTTTCATATCCCAGAAAATCTGAGAGCCATCTGGCCAAAGACTCATTGTTGGGAGTCTATAGAGGTAGGGTTTGAGCCTATGTCTCTTGATTTTAGGGGCCTTGCTTTCTCAAACAGCAATTTTCTCAAATACAGTTCATTTTATTTTCTAGAGTTACCTTCAGGTATCCCCTAACTGTACTGTGAGGTATAAGGAAATAAGTGGATGATTCTGAGTTGGAGATTAGCAGTAACATGCCAAAGGCTGGATATTTGTATCCGTGAGAGATCAAAGCACTTGAGAAAAATATTCCCTGTTATACCTCCAACACATCCTTCTTTGTTTAGCTCATTGTGAAATAATATAGTCTTTGTTTGATACAACATTATATAAAAAGCAAAGCAAAGCAAAGCAAAACCCAAAAACACCTGAACCCTTCAAAACTCTACAAGCTAAAAGTATTTAGCAAAAGGGGATTTTTTTTTTCAAATGGCCTTGTATTTCTCCCAAATCCTTTTATAACATAGATACATTTTATTCTTATATTAGATTATCATTTACTTTTCAATGTATATATTTAATATAGCAAGTAGCAAGTAGTAAATAACTTGTTTTAATAATTATATAGAACCTTTTTTTCATTGGATGACATCAATAAACTTGCCAATTTACCCTCTTTTTGGTGTTCTATTACATTAATATTACATTATTGTAGTTTTGTGTAGTTAAGGTTTATATTAGTCTTAAAATTGTTGCATTAAATTCAAAAATATTTCCATATGCTGAAGAGATGACTCATTGATTTAAGAGCACTGGCTGATCTTAAAGAGAATGTAGGTTCACTTCTTAATACACTCCATGGCAGTTCACAATTATCTATAATTCTGGTTCCAGGAGATCTGATATGCTCTTTTAATATCCACAGGCACTAGGCATGCATGTGTAGCACTATGCTGCACAGATACACATTTGATCAAAGCACTCATACACATAATATAAAATAAAACAAAATAGATGAATCTAAAAGAAATTAAACAAAAATATTTCTGAGAAAACCTTCTTTAATAATTAATTTTGAGGAATGAAAAATCAGAGAAGGACCTGGGATTTGCTACAACAGTAATTCTTTTTATGTTTGGAGGAGGACAGTCTCATTTAACAATAGTAGATTGACTTGTAATTCACATTTTCAGGTTTTACAAGTTTTATTTTTGGGGGCATAAGTGCACTGCCTGTGTATGCATCACATACAAACCTGGTGCCTGGGGAAACCATAGGAAGATGTTACAGTCCCTGGAACTGGTGGTATATACGGTGGTGAGCAGCCATATGGGTGCTGGAATTCAACCTGTGTCCTTTAGAAGCAGTGAGTGTGCTTAACTGAAAAGCTGTCCTTCTAGCCCCAATTTATATTTTTGAGATGCCAAAATGAAGGGTGATTTTTAGATTGTTGATCATTAGATGTTTCTGAAATTTACAATAAAAATGTTTTTAAGTGAAATAAGACTATGAAAAGAACTACTTAAAAAGAATTCTGCTGTATCATAAGCCCTTTTACTAATGCTTCTACTTTTAGGTTTAATTTTTCTTAATTCTTTAGATTCTTGACACTTAGATAACCCATCTGTTACACAAAAATCATATATGCTCAATCCAAACTTTAGATTTTGTAATGTAAACAACTTGCAAATGTGAGTTATAATGGATATTTTGATTTTTTAAATGAAAGTCTGAGTCTTGTCTTTGCCTGAGAAACTGTTTGATCAACATTCCCTCTTAGACTTGCCTCTGATAGAAAAAAAAGAAGCAAGAAATGCAACTTAAATTAGCTGACATTAAACTTTTGTACAGAAAGCTATGGCATTTATTCAAAAATTTGCAGCAGCAGATTTGCTACATACATAAATAAAATTATTCTTAGCACATTGTTTGTAAACAGATACTTCTAATTTTATCAGCTTACTAAACTGACATGGGTAACTACAAATTAGTTTGGGTGTTAAGCAATGTTAATATCCATTTCTATGAGTAACAACCAAGAGATCTTCATCCTAGCTAGATACATTTTACCAAGTTAATTTTTAATCTTCTTTACATTTTATTCCTGTTCGTTGATACTTACCTTGCCTGCTCATTTTCCCACATACTGGTAGAATTAACTGATAAAACCTGTGAAAATAGAGGTAGCATTTTTGCTTTGTCAGTTCTATACTCATGGACTCAAATATCTATGAACCAAAGATTCATAGAAATAAAATAATTCCATCTCTACAGAACATGTACTGACTTTTTGTCAGTAGTCACTAGACAATATAGTATAACTATTACTTACATACTTATATAGCTTCTATATTTTATTAGTTATAAGCCACTTGGAAATTATTTAAAGTATCCAGCACAGGTTATATGCAAATATAATATTATCTTCTATTAAAAATAAGCTTAAGCATCTGAAATTTTTTGCTTCGAAAGTGTGTTGGCACATCATAGAACAATTCCCTTATGAATACGAGATAATTTTCCTTGCAGAGATTACAGATGCAAGTAATTGTAAACTATTGCTGGAATATTATTGTAAAGGCCTTTTCCTTACAGTAAGCCAGAATGTGTTTCTTGTCCCTCTTGGTATATGAAAAGGGAGAGAAAAAAATTTATGATCGTCATTCTTGCATACTCGTCAGCCTGCCTCCTCAACCTAGCAGAGCTCTAATTGTACCTAATGAAAGAAAAGTAACATTTTTAGGCCCCACTTGCAGGAATTTTTTTTTTTTAAATAGAACTGGCCTGAGGCATTTTTCAAAATAAAATCTAAATAATGCAAGATTGTTAGCAGGAACTGTGCCAGAGCTGGATTACATGACTAATAAAAATCAACTTGAATCTCGGACTGTCAGGGAGCCTTGATCACACCTCTACTAGGTCAACCACAGTGACAACAGGATTCAAACTAGGCCTCGTCTTTAAGTTCCAGAGACCTTGGTTATCACCAACCATTTCATATTAGGGCTTGTTCATAGGTTAACAAGCAATTTGTCAGCCACAATTGACATGCCAGTGAACAGAGCCAGAATAAGTATACGCAGGGCCCTGGCCTAAGGTTGTTTGTGTTTTAAGGGTTAGGGGGGATTGAAACATTTCCTCCTGCAACTCATCAGCCATCTTCAGGGTGAGTCCCCTGCCCTTATGGTCACCCCAAGTTAATACAAGTGCTGCTCACAGGGTCTAAATCATTTAATCTTTGGAGAGGTTGGAGAATGAACACATGAGAGCATCTCTTGTGCCTGCAAATCTTTGCTTGGAGGTCTGGGTTTTATTATAGAAAACATTTGTCCAAAAAGCCTACGAGAAAATTTAGTGGACCATCATTAACCTTTTAACCTCCAATGTTCTGACCTTTGTCTTGTAACTAGTATTTTATAGTACCTGAAAGTTTCTTTTCATTTGCTCTCCTTTTTGTGTCTAATTCAGCATATCTTTTTGATGCTTTCAGACTTTCCTGGTCCTCTGGTATTCGATTTGTTCCCCAAATTAGCACCTCCTGTCTAAGTAACTGTCTTAACCTACCGGTTTATTTTAACCCCTCTCAATCATTGTTTTGTTTGTGAATATAGGTGTGATTGCTTGTGCTTATTATATAAATATATATTATTATTATATATTATTGTATGTTATTAACAATATAGATAACAATGCTAGCTATACTAAAAATTCTGGTTTGATAGTTATAATTTATTGAATACCTAATGTATGACAAATAGTATGCTGGGTATTTTTCATATTTTATTTGACATGATGGTCTAGAATGGGTGTGTATTATTACAATTCTACTTTAAAATGTCAACCGACTTTTAAATTTTAATTTCACATACACACATACATAATCCCCACCACATGTATATGAATATGCTTGCTGAGTCTATTTAGTGTTGCTTCTATGTGTATTTGTTCAGAACTGACCACTTGGGATTCAATAACCTAAGAGGGAGCTCATCCCTGAAAAAGAGTGAATCTTTTTCTCCCAGTAGTAATTTCCTATGGCTCTTCATCTAAGAGTAGGTACTTGAAAAATTTCCCTCACACAGGTTAACATATCACCTGGTTTTGTCATTATATGGGTCTTCTATAAGTGACCATACTTTTGAGATTTTGTGGATATAGCTTTCCTGTCAAATAAAGAAGATACTATCTCCTAGCATCCTGGTCCTCTAGCACTTACAATCTTCCTGTACCTTCATCCAGAATCTTCCCTGAGGCTTAAGTTTAAGGTTTGTGTTGTTGCTGTATTTCTTAGAGTTGATGTCTTCACAGTGAGCTGTGCTTTACTGAATGGTCTATGTCTGTTGCACAAAGAAACTTCATAGTAAGGATAAATATTTAAAATTCAGTTATAAATTATATGATATTAGATTGGCTACTCCAGCCTGTTTCTTGGGGCCATTTGCCTGGAAAATTGTTTTCCAGCCCTTTAATCTGAGATAGTGTTTGTCTTTAAAACAGATGTGTATTTCCTGGTTGTAGCAAAATGCTGGGTCCTGTTTATAGATCCAGTCCATCAGTCTATGTCTTTTTATTGGGGAACTGAGTCCATTGATGTTAAGAGATATTAAAGAATAGTGATTGTTGCTTTCTGTTATTTTCGATGTTGTTTATATGTTTGTGTGGCTATCTTCTATTGAGTTTGTTGAAAGATTACTTTCTTGCTTTTTCTTGGGTGTAGTTTCCCTCCTTGAGTTGGCATTTTCCATCTATTATTCTTTGTAGGGCTGGGTTTGTGGAGACATACTCTGCAAATTTGGATTTGTCATAGAAAATTTTGGTTTCACCATCTATGAGTATTGAGAGTTTTGCTGAGTATAGCAGCCTGGGCTGGCATTTGTGTTCTCTTATGGTCTGTATGAGATCTGCTGAGGATTTTCTAGCTTTCATAGTCTCTGGTGAGAAATTTGGTGTAATTCTGATAGGTTTGCCTTTATATGTTACTTGCCATTTTCCCTTTACTGAATTTAATATCCTTTCTTTATTTTGTGTATTTGGTGCTTTGATTATAATATGACAGGAGGAATTTCTTTTCTGGTCCACTCTATTTGGAGTTCTGTAGGCTTCTTGTATATTTATGTTCATCTCTTTCTTTAGGTTAGGGAAGTTTTCTTCTATAATTTTATTGATGATATTTACTGGTCCTTTAAGTTGGGAATTTTCACTATCTTCTACACCTATTATCCACAGGTTCTGTCTTCTCATTGTATCCTGGATATCCTGGATGTTTTGGGTTAGGAGCTTTTTGCATTTTGCTTTTTCTTTGACTGTTGTGTCAATGTTTTCTATGGTATCTTCCACACATGAGATTCTCTCTTCCATCTCTTGTATTCTGTTGGTGATTCTTGCATCTATGACTCCTGATTTCTTTCTTAGGTTTTCTAACTCCAGGGATGTCTCCCTTTGTGATTTCTTTATTGTTTCTATTTCTGTTTTTAATTCCTGGATGGTTTTGTTCATTTCTTTCGTTTGTTTGATTGTGTTTTCCTGTAATTCTTTAAGTGATTTTTGTGTTTCCTCTTTAAGGGCTTCTAGTTCTTTACCTGTGTTCTCTTGTATTTCTTTAAGGAGTTATTTATTTCCTTCTTAAAATCTTCTATCATCCTCTTGAGATGTGATTTTAGGTCTGAGTCTTCCTTTTCTGGTGTTGTTGTGGTATCCATGGCTTGCTGTCTTGGGAGAGCTGGGTTCTGATGATGCCAAATAGCCTTGGTTTCTGTTCCTTGTGTTCTTACCCTTGCCTTTAACCATCTGGTTATCTCTTGTGTTAGCTGGTCTTACTCTCTCTGACTGTGGCTTGTCTTTCCTGCAAGCCTAGGTGTCAATACTCCTTAAAGACCAGTTCTGTCTTAGAGGAATTTGGGTTTGGAGAGCTGTGGTTCAGGGTCAGCTCTGGAGTGCAGACAGAAACAAGAAGAATCTAGTCCCCAGCTGTCTCTTGTTTCCTGTGTCCTGATGGCTCTGCAAGGGTCCCTCTTCGTCCAGTGAATTTGAAAAGAAGTGATGGTCTTGTCTGTGCTTGAAGGTGTGTCAGCACTCCTGGTATACCAGCTCTCTCCTGGCACTATTTCAGTATGGAGCCCTGTGTCACAGGATCTGCTCTCCAGCCACCAAAAAAAAAACCAGAAGTCGACTCCTCAGTCTCTGTGCCTTGGGTATTCCAGGTGGGTCCCTCTGAGCAGACAGGCTTGCCCACACTCTTGGGAGGCTATCTTTCTCTGAAAACTATTTGGCTATGGAGCCCTGGTAGCCCAAGCAGAGGTCTCCCACCACAGATGGAAACCTTCTTCCTCTGGAAGGCTTCTTCCTCTTGGCTGTTCCTCAGTTCCTGTGTACCAAGGATTCCGAGCGAGTCCTGCTTAGTAGTTTTAGTCCTCTTACCCCCTCTCAAGAGCTTTTCCACACTCCTGGGAGGCTAGCTTTCTCCCAGCGCTATTTGGCTATGGAGTCCTGGTGGCCTAGGCAGAGGTCTTCTGCTACAGATGCTTCAAGTCTATTCTTATAAGTCCTGTGTTTAAAGTATGTGATGTCTTCAGTAATACTTACCTTCAGGTTCTGGGAGACAACCAGACATGGTCAGTAGCCAAATTATTTTAGAAGATTCTTGAACTTCTTTGCTCAAGTACTTGAAGAGAAGTTTTCCATGTTTGGCATTGGGTTTTGTTTGTGTCACTGAAGTAGTTTAATCTTGTCTGTCCTAGTTTAAAGCTGGTACATTGTAACGAAACCTCTATATTAGATTTGTCCTTTCTTTTACCTTATTATCTGCTCAGTGATAAGTGCATTTGGGATAGTGAACTTATAGGACTAAACATTCTACCTATTATTTTTATTATTGATAATTCTGGTTTTAGTTTTCTTTTTCATGGAAATAACAATGGGGAGATATTAAATAAGTATAGAAGGCTCTTCTTTCTGTATGTATTAATATAATGAAGCATATATGACCAAAATAAGTAATGAAGGCTCTTTTGCCTGTACGTTTCAATATAATGGATCATATATGATCAAGGAATACTCAAAACTCACTGGATAACCAGCAGACATGACCCTTCTGTGTTAAGTACCATTTAAACCCGTGACCACTCCTTTATGCCCTTCTGCTGTACTTTTGTCTTCCAAACATTGTCTGTATATTTCATTCATTGCCATTATACTGCTACAAAAACTCTGTCTACTCTTCTTCTAGTTGTTCAAGACAAAAGTCATCTATTTCACATTTATATAAAGAATTTGATATTTGATTAGTGACATATAAAAAATAAGGAAAGAATAGTACTAAAAGGGATTGATGTAAAAGAAGCACAAACATGGAATGACTTTTAAATATATATGTTGTAATGTCTATTCAGTTAATTAACAGACATTTGTTTACCATTTAGTACCTATTTACTTAGAGTTCCAGGAATAAAATGTTGAGGCAGAACATGGAGGAAAGAACATTTCCCCTAATTAACTTATGCTCACCAAATAAACAGACATTAGATGATCAATGAAAACAACAAATGTAAAAGCCTATGTTTTAATTGGGCTTAGTGTATCCAAAGAACAGTGAAAATTCCACTGCAGAATCATCTTGATGAATGGAGAAGGGATTGTTATAATGGACTGGGTCATATATGGCCTAGTAGGTAGCCAAGAGACTTAGGATTTAGGAAAACACTTAACACTGAATTTCTATAAAAATATTCACAAAATGCTACAGTGGTCAACTAGTAGTTACTTTTATTTTATGAGACTTTAAATGGTGACTTTAGCTCTATGACATTAAAAATAAGGTGTCTAACAAGTGACAAGAATTTGTTTTTTCAAATATTTTTCAGATTAATTAATTTCACTATATGTGTATGGGTGTTTGACTTGAATGCAAATATGTACACCATGTGCATGTCCAGTAACTGTAGAATCCAGAAGAGGGAATTGGATCCCCTGTAGCTGGAGTTAAGGATGGTTATGAACCACCACGTTAGTGCTGAGAACCAAACCTTGGTTCTCTGCAAGAGTAACAAGTGCACTTATCTGTGTCATCTCTCCAGCCCTAATCATTTGTTCTTTTTGAATCCTAGTTGTATGGGTTCTGGTAATCCACATGAGAAGCAATGCAAATCAGTATCATACAGAATATACCAGTACTGTATTTGAACATCAGAGTTGGTCTACTTTAATACTATTCTCTAATAACTCCTGCCCAGTCCCAGTTTATGAGTGTTTTATTTGTAATTATCTTCACTGATTATGTTTGTTTGTAAACAGAATGTGTACTGTTATCTGTCTTTCTGTATTTTATATGTTTGGAAGGTTGTAAAATTTCAGTAAATGACCATTAAACTATGCATAGCACCAACCATTTGGGGCCCTCTTTAAATGTGTAGTTGGCATGCTAATTCTGCCAGATATACAACTACTTTGATTTGTACAGCTACTGTTGACACTTCCCATTTTCAGTAGTAAGTTAATGTTAATTTAGATATGGTCCTGAAATATCCTCCAGAAAGAAAGATTAAACACTCCTTATAGTTGGCCTTCTCAATCTTGTCAAGACGTTCTGAATCTTTTTTCTCATGGATTGCAGTTTCCCCTTGTGTGGTTGACATCTCTGGCCTGGGTAGAGAAAAATCATGCACACAAAGAAACAAAGATAAAATATTTATTTATTTGTTTAAAATTATTCAAATTTATTAAATGTATGCATAAACTTTTGCAACCTTACTTTTAATAAGTTTTCAACCTCTCAAATTGGTCGTCTTTTTCTTTGATTATTATCATCATACCCATACATATGTGCAAATATATAAATAAAACCTGCTGTATTTATTTTTGTTGTTTGTGTGTATATAGCTTCAAGATTGACCCCTTTTGTAGTAGGTAACATATCAGGGCTCATCCCTAAAGAAAAGCTTCTCTCTTAACAGTCATTACTTGATTATTGATCTTTGTCTAGGAGTGGGACTTCCAACTACTAGTGCATTTCAAAAAGCATTTTGTGTAGGGGAATGCCAGGGCTGAAAGGAGGGAGTCGGTAGGTGGGTGGGGAAGCACCCTCATAGAGGTAGGGGGAGAGGACATGGGATAAGGAGTTGCCAGAGAGGGGACCTGGAAAAGAGATAATATTTGAAATGTAAATAAAGAAAATATCCAATAAAAAAGAAGCATTTTAAACACATATATATGATTTTAAAATGGATTTCTTGTGATAGAAAGACTTAACCTAAATGTGGATAGCATCATGAAATTAGGTTCTCTAATGAATCATGCTCAGGATAATTCTCTTAGATGACTATAGATACTGTCAAAATGACAATTATCATTAACCATTATAGTAAGCAAAGGGGGCCCCTTCCTTCTGAGCTCTCCAAATGTAGGAGTTTGTTTTGTTACTTCAGACAACCTTGGCCACCACTGGTTGAACTGAGCCTTATTCTTGAGTGCTAAAAAACAATTTATATTGTGATTAGTAATGATTATCTCAAACTCAACTAGAAATATATAGTTCTGTTAACTTAGTGATTCTACCCTTGGGAAAGAAGTGTAAGTCTAAGTATATGAGCATGTTCACTATAATCTTAAATATGATTATAAAAAAGTAAGTAAAAGAAAGACTCTATATGGTAACAGGTATCCTGTATACATACATATGGACATACACTTAGAGAAGGAGATGTTGGGATAGAAACCAATGTTAAGTTCCACAATCACTAGGAGAACTGTCAAAAGACAGATGAAGAACAGAAATGTCTATAACCACCCTTCTCTCAAGTGTCTTGCAAATTTCTTCTTCAAGTTTCAGGAAGCAGTATTTATTGCAAAGAGTGAAGTTTGACTGTGTTATACTTTCATATACGGCTACATCTTAGCCTTGGAACTCTGTAACTATCTCATAATCAGGAATGTTCCCATCACCATTTTTGCTTCACACCATTTTGTTGGTTGAAGACAAAAGTTGCTATGTGTTGGTTTGATGTCATTTCTTATTTCTAGGCAATGCCCTAAATGGAAAAGTCAATACTCTTGAAATATATAGAGAACAAAAGTTGTAAACAGACAATAAAGCCATTTTCTCATTTCTTTGTTCCTACAGAAACTCCACATACTGCATGAAGGTGTCAATGTCCTTGACTGTTGCAGAGAATGAATCAGGCCTGTGCTACAATAGCAGAATCCGCTACTTAGAGAAATCTGAAGTTACTAAAAGAAAGGAGATCTCCTGTCCAGACATGGATGACTTTAAGAAGTCTGATCAGGAACCTGATGTTGTATGGTACAAGGTAACTCAGCATGAAGTCAAAATAATTTTTTAACATTATTTAATAGCAGCCTTGGGGTTGATATGATATTACCAGTTTTTGATATTAAACAGTTTTCTGGGAAGAGTCGAAAGATTTACAGTCAAGTGAATTAGAGGTATAACTGCTGTGTGTCTCTGACTTTCTTGCATTTCCATCAGCAGATGTCAGAAACTGACCCACTTTGCCTAACTGCTAAAAAGAAAACACACACACACACACACACACATGAGAGAATAAGAAAGATAAAGATGTTTTAAAAATCACAAAGCAAATTAGTTGATGGACATATAGAAATATTATGTTCTATGAAGAAGAAGAAAAGGCCATCATTATCAGTAGTACCACCTATGATATATAACCACTGTTAACATGATGTACAATATGAGCTACTATAGTAGAAGCAGAAGTGACAAACAGGCTTTGTGCTGCTTATGTAAACACAGTTAGGAACATAGGTAGGATTATGGTTAGCTGGGCATAAACTATATTCAGAGATCTAATTGAAAGGCATTGAATGAAGAATATATTTACTGAAGTAGAGACAGTATTGAGGGAAACATGGGTGGAAGCTGCTAACTCTTACTCCTAAGGAGCAGTCAGTGGAACCCTGAAAGACTGAAAGTGATCTTTCAAGAGCAGTAGCTTTAGAAGAACATATATGAAGGTAATAAGAAAATAGAGGATAGAATAAGTAACATAGCTCCTCTTAATACCTGCCTACCTTTCTGAAGCTAGTCGGCTCCTCCTCCCATTAGAACACTAGACAAAAGCAAATAGGTAGAATCAGGCCTTCAGGTCACTAGACCTAGACTATAGCACAATTTCTAAATTGGTAGAAAGGTAGAGAATAGTTATACAACTTTTAGATACATTATTATTGCTGCAAGCCTGGGGGCTTATAGTTCTAAAATATTTTCTTGACTCTAGCATTTGCCACTTTATATAGATTCATATATGATAGCCACAGGTGATCAAGTACATTTTCTACAGGTATGTGTGCATTATTGGACCCAATTACATAAGAGTTGAATTTGATTTTTTCTATAGGTTTCTGTGGCCCTGCCCTTCCCAAGGATACCTATACCTGAACATTCAAAGCTCGTAGAAAAATTTACATTTGGAAACATGTTCATTTTCACACTTGGAGTAACTTACTAACAAATACCAAGAGAATGTTCTCAACTATCAATTCCACTTTTTCTTCTTTATTAGCAAAGATAATATTATTACAAATAACATTTATTCCATCAATCAGACTATCGAAATTTAATGGGACCTTTCATACTATCATCAAAATCCTTTCCATCTATTAAGTAATTATTCCCTACAATAAGCTTGGTCTCTGTAGTATTCTATCTAACGTCAATACAATTCTGTATGGTGAGTGTGTTTATTCTTATTTAATAAAGAGAAAGAATCTTAGAAAGATGACATATATTAAATTTATTTATTGTATGTCTATGCATATACTGCAGCTCTGTTGAGACACACCAGAAGAGGCATCAGATCCTATTACACCTGGTTTGTGAGCCACCATCTAGTTGCTGGCAATTGAACTCAGGACCTCTGGAAGAGCATTCAGTGCTTTTAACCACTAAGTCATTTCTCCAGCCTGAGAGAGCATTTTCTTAATTACTATGCTTTTCTACAATGATTCGTTTTTGATCATGTATCCTATAAGAAGCAGGGTTCATGAAAACCAGCCATGTCCCTCCCCCAAAAAAGAAGTAAACAGAGAGTTCACTTCTATTTTATAGAAGGGAAAGGGAAGTTGACCTGCCCTAGAGATAGCAGCTGGAGGCAAATTCAAGGTCAGCAAGCTCTTTGTGCAGTAATTCATTCTATCTCATCTTCTTATCTTCTACTAACTTCCTTTTGCCCCTTTCCTTATGTCTTTCAACACCCCTAGCCACTGACTTCTGGGGAAATGCTACCCCTTACTCCCCTCTACAAATGAACCAATAAATCCAGAACAAAAGGATTTCTAAGCTCTTCCTGAATAATGTCTAAAGTATAGTTTATTAACTTAAAATTTATCTAAATTGATAGAAAAGCATAAAATTGTATGTAAGAGTTGGATAATGTGATATTTTAATGCATGTGTACATTTTGTAATATTTATATTGCAATATTTATATTAGATTAAAGGACTCCATCTTCTCAGGCAAGTATCATTTATTTGTGGTGAGAATGTTCAAAATCCTTTCTTTTAGTAATTTTTACAAAATTCAATACCTTCTTAATTATAGTCAACTTACTATAAAATATTTTATCACAAACTATTGATCCTATATAAATGTAAATTCATGCAGTTAACCTGAATCTCTCCCTTTCCTCCTCCCCCCAAACTGTGAGTTCTGCTCTCAACTTCTAAGAGATATGCTTTTTGCATTCTGCATTTGAGTGAGGTCATTTGGTGCATTTCTCTCTGCTCCTGACTTCAGCTAATAGAGTAATCTCTAGTTTTTGCCACATTGTCACAAATGACAGGAATTCCAGGATGTCATAACTTTTGGCAGTTTCCATTACACACTATCTGTATAACACATGTCTTTATTCATTAGATGTACACATCAGTATTCTCCGATATCCTTCTTTTTGTTTGGTTTTTGTTTTGTTTTTCTTTTAGTGAAATTTGCCTTTTTCTTTTATTACACTAAATGCTTGTTCTGTGGATTGGCTCCATCCTTAGAAGAAATATTTTATTCCCATTTTTTTGAAAGAAAAGACTAGAGACTCAAACAGAAAAAATACATCGTAGTGTGTGCCTTTCTTTTTGGATATGACACTAAAAAACCTCTGAGGCATCCAAATGTGTTGTTGACCATTGATTCTCATATGAAGGTTCAAGAAAACCCCAGAAGATGTTTTGTGGTACTGGAAAAATATTTCCTTCTTGAAGTTAATATTTGGGTATCCCACTCAGTATTCTTTTTGAAGTCTGCATTTCTTACCTGGCAGCACAGGAAGGGACTTTTCTCTGGCTACAGAACTGCTATATAAAGCAGAGGATATATTTGAACAGAGTTCATTCTGGGACAAAACCTAACTTTGAAATGTCTTATGTCTTATTTCTAGTGTTTTACAATGAAAACATATTTACCTGGCCCCTCTGTAGCTATCTTTTCAGATATGTAATCTTTATAATCTCATTTCCATTCTGTTCATCTCTATTCCTTTAATTGTCTAATACTCTTACACTCTCTTGTAAGTTTTCAAGATTGTGTGAAATATGTTGATTGTGACCTCTACAGGCTATCATCCTCTTTCAACCTGTATCACAGAAATGAGGCTTAGCTCGTAGCACTGGGAATGTATTCATAAAGATGGATGAGGAAGCCAATTTTGTCTGTGCATATAATGCATGGGATAAAGTAAGTAGCCTAACAGGCTTCTATTGAATTTCATTGGTCCACAGAAGGAGGGCAGGAGAAGAGCTACACTTTTAGAAATTCTTCCTGATACTATATGAGTGATGGCTAAACACTGGGGTAAAACATTGCATGGCTTTTATTAATATTTTTGAAGTGAGAGGAAGAATATTTTCTAAATTAAGAACATTTAATGCCTTCTTATTCTCTGGTAACAATTTTCATATGAGCATCAAGTCTTTACTTGATATTTTTCCTTTAGCTTTTCTTATATTACTTTTCACCCAAATGTATTCATTTTACATTCTTGGTTCCATTATACCATTTTCATACATGTATAGAATATATGTATTTTTGCTATGCCATTCTATTACCGTGTTTTGTCTCCATCCTTCTCATCCCTTTATTTACCCAGCAAATTTATACTTCATTTATCCAATTTCTAAAGGAAAGGAGCCTCTAGACTTTCAAGAATACTAACAGTGCAAACACAAAAATGTACCTTGATTCACAATATTCTTCTGGCTTGATTAGTTGCCTCAGTTGGTAGCCCAGTGTTAATGAAGAAAAAGATGGTAGTTTGAATTTTCCTTGTTTTCACTAGGCCTCTCTAATTGTGGATGTTTCTTATTAGTTATAATTGTTACTGACTGAGACTAAGTTATTTCATATTTATTCATTTATTCAATGGGTCATTGGCTCAATGCTCACTTTCTAGGTAACAACCTGGGTTAGACACCATACTAAGAACTGGCAATGGTGTAGTGACCAAACTACACTCATAGCACCACTCTCCTGGTGGTAATATATAAATAGACTGGTTCTTCTCAACTCTCTAAAAAGGATATGTTTCAATTAAAACATGTAAGAATAGCTTCTACTCATGACTAATAACATCATTGTATTGAGTCAAGGGCAATATACATGCATGTTTTTCACCAAAGAAAATCCTAGAATGAAAGCTTAATAGTTTCTCAGCACATTATAGAGAGCACAGCCTTTTTACAAAACTGTACACTAAGAAAGTGATACTATGGTACAGAGACGTGAGATGACAACATGACCTAAGCATGTTAGCTGTTTCAGGCTTCTTTTTACTGATTTAGGGCTGAAAACCAGGAGATCAAGTGTTTATACATTAACTTCTACAAGGCACCCCAAAGTCCTGTAGATCGCTGGCACATAAACTCTCATTTACTTTCTCATAAAAGGTGGCAAATATATTTAACCCAATGATAGCAGAATAACCAATTATGGTTGTCCTGTCAATCTATGGTATCAGGGGACAGTACCTTACGTCCTATATTTGAACTCCATCAGTTAGATAAAGGATATGAAGTTATTTATTGGTGGTTGTTATCTGACTTTATACAGAAAAATAATATGATACAACTTATAGAGGATCACTAAACTAAGAGGTGGGCAACTAGGCTCAAATTCTTAACTTACAACCAATAGCAAGTATTATCACACCACCCTAATGATCACTCCACTGAATAGCTAACTATTTTACACACATGATCTACTCATGTCACTGATGCAACCAGAGATTTCTATCATAATCATTGCTCCAAAAACAAAGCCTAAATGCTTCAGCAAGATTCTGCAGGGATTATGAATGTCCAAAGAGACTAAAATTAACAAGAATGGTAAATAATTGTTGTGCAACATGAAAGTGAAAGCAAATAGCAGGAATTATATTATAGGGACCTTGTAGCTTTTCCAATTCAACTTCTTATATATGAAAAAACTAAAGATAAAAGATTGAATTACTTGTTAACATATTTTTTCAAATGTTACCCAAAGCTTAAAGAGCACTGAAAATAAATGAATGGGTCCACATACCTATGTGTTCTTGTTTGTCATCACTAATTTAAGATGTCAACATTTGAACTTCTCAAAAATCTGAAGCATTTTGAGCAATGTTGCCACAAGTAGAAAAATACATAAAATCTTTGCTTCATGTATAAAGTTTCTAAGTGCTACATAAAGCTGTCTTTAAACTATTCATAAGTGAATTTTGTACTTATCTTTGGTCTCTGTATTCAAGACTGCCTGTTAGGTATATGCTAACATTTCAGAATCTAAAATAATCTAAAATTCAAAACCCTTCTAAGTATTTTTGTTAAGAAGTATTTATATTTAACCTCTCTCTCTCTCTCTCTCTCTCTCTCTCTCTCTCTCTCTCTCTCTCTGTGTGTGTGTACTTAAAAACAGATCATTTGAGAAACCAAGCAATGTGCAGGTCTATAAACATTTGTAGCTTTTTCTTCCACTGTGTTTAACCACATCAGCAACATATACCACTTGCATATTGCACTCTGTTCCCCTGCCTCCTGCCTTCACTCATTTTTTCTTCTTCTCTTAATATGCATAAACTTTACTTGAAGTCACAACATACATATTCGCTCTATAAACTGTAGTTATTTGCATACCTATACAAACACATTTTCATAAAAACAGTATCCTGCTGCGTATACTAGTTTTTAGCACTCTGCATTACACACAAACATGAATATTTTTCTATGGTCAGATTTTTCAGCCTAGTTATTTTCTTTCTAGTGGTGAGGATTGAACTCAAGACCAAACACTTATTAAGCACATACTGTACCACTGAGCTACATCCACAGTCCCAGGTCTAATTTATTTCTTAATGGTTCATAGGATGGAGGGTACCTTATTTATTTAACATTCTTCTACTTGTGGATTTTATTGGTGTATTCTTTCCAGGGGAAGACTATTTTTTCTTCTCTCAATATTCCTTAGTTTCCTGTAGTATTTTGTGGGTTTTGTTGTTGGTTTTGTGTGCGTGCATGCATGTGTGTTTGCATGTGCATGAGTGTGTGTGTGTGTGTGTGTGTGTGTATGTTTGTAGAGTTGAGGCTTCATGGCCTTTACCTGTCCACTTTACCATGCCTGTCGGTACAGTCCTTGTTCAAGTCATATTTAGGTAACCGTGTTGATGACACCTCATAAGTGCAGTTCATTTGACATTTTAGGAGACACAATCTCATGGAAATTTTCCTATTCCTCTGGCTGTTAGTCTTTCTGCCATCTTTTCTCCAATGACCCCTGAGCTTTATTTAAGTGCAGGAGTTTTGTTATAGATGTGTCAGTTTGGACTGGATTTCACATCTCTGTATTTTGCTACATAATGATTTTTCTATAATACTCTGTCTATTACAAAGAGAGGTTTTCTTGATGAGGGATGAAGAACTACACTTATCAGTGTGTATAAGACAAATATTTGAGTGTAGTTAAGGATTGTGCTGGTTTACTGACACAGGCCTTCTTTATTTCTGTTCTACAGTTTTGATTTCTAACATTTTTTTTTCTTTCCCAAACTGTCCACATTACGCCTTTGTCCTTAAATGGTACCAGTTTTTTCCACTATAATTATGACTATTTTTTAAATAGCATGGTCATTTAAACCATACTTATTTTACCCCAATGCTTTCAAAAAAATAAAAACCTGACATATAAATCTGATGATACTTTCCAGGACATATTTTTTTGTACTGTGGGTGTGTCCTATAATTTTGGGTTAATAATATAATATACTACCTTATAAAAGCAAGTTAGTCTAATAAGACTTCAGGTAAGAACTTTGTATTATTTCTGGCTAACAGTCTCTGTCTATTGCTCAGTGTCATTGTTGTTATTAGAAGCTAAAAGTCTGGTATGCTTGTTCTTGATGTACCTGTGGTCTTGATTTTTTCAAGAAGTTTCTTCAAAATAAGACTCAAGTCATATCACTACTTCAGATATAATCCTGCATTATTCTTAGATTGTTTCTTAAAATAGATTTATTTATTTGTGTGTGTGCTTGGGGGATACACACACTTGCCATAACACATGTATGGAAATTAGAAGATTGCTGGCAGAAGTTGATTCTCTGTTTCTACCATATGGTCCTTGGGATTAAACTCAGGTCAATAGGCTTGTGGTAATTACCTTTACCTCATGAACCATCTGATTGGCTCCATAGTTGTGAATTATTATACAAGAGTCTTATCACTTTGCCACTATAGTACGAAGCAGAGGAAGTATTCTATGATTTTGTGATTGGGTCTTGGCATTTTAGTGAGCCTTGTCTCTTGGCAGATACTATCACACAGGCTTATGATTTTTACTCTTATCTTTCGCTCTCAAGGAAGGAAGGCCAGAAGTATTAGAGGAGCTATTTTTCTTTGTACAAAACAGAGGCTAGGGAAATTTAATGTTCAGATACTTGCTCCAGTTACTGTTCACTACTAGCTATGATTCTCTGCTGTTCCATGCTTTGGATAGAGGTTTCCTCCATGACATCAACTGTCTGAGGAATCTGAGAACTGTTGAGCTTCAGTTGGTTTAGCCGTGTTCTTTTTGTAATAATGATAGTGATGGCTAAATCCCCTTTCATGAGACTGAAAAAGATAACCCTAGTTCTAGAAATAGATCTGCTTAAAATGTTATATCTAGAGTCCTAAAGAAATGTTAATCACATTGATATTCAATAATTGATGGATATTTAATCTAAAAGTCTACTGAGTCAACAGCAATAGAATAATAGTATTTATTACACAGTTTTAGCATGTTATATGTTACAATACAGGGCATTGACATGATTACCTCATGTGATCTTTATTATCTCAATAAATATTGTTACCCCCACTTTTTAAAAAATCAGTGCAGCAATTTCTCAGAACCGTAAAACTGGTATTTTTATTTAAGTGTTCAAATCTAGAAGTTTAATTATTCATGACTCTTGGCTATTAATACCAACATTAAGAATGAAGTTATGACAGGATATCTAGAACATTAAAGGGAAAAGACTCCTTGGAGTAAGGTATTCCAGATTTTTAGGTAGGATAGAGATATGGTTTATAAGGTTAAGGTTCATTCCCAATTTGTACTTGTGGTCCGAGCCATCTGTTCTATCCTTATATAACAGAAAATATGGGTTCCCTGAAGACCAGATGTGTAGATGCCTCAAGGGATAGTACAAAGGCAGGTGAAAGGAGGGAGTCATCCTGGAGAAGGCTTTACATATTCAGATATAAGTGATCTGAGGATCAGAAGTTACTGATGTGACTTTGTCCACACAGCTGCTTTGTGAGTAATCCTCAGAATCAGGTGAAATATTTAAATCACCCATCCTGATCTTCTGGCTGTGAGGAATGAATTGTTTGCTCTGAATGGCAGCAAATTAACCATGCCCACCATAACAAATGGATTAAAACACTTCCACGGGTATGAGGATGATATCTCATAAGTGGGTTATGAGTACAGTGGTGGCTGTTTCAAGACAAAAACTCTGATATCCAAATGAGTCAGCCCACAGGTTAATATCAAGAGACTATGTAAACAAATGTCTCTTTTGTGCATTCAAGTCTCCCAATCCAGCAACTGCTTATATGTGATATCTGGGTCAAAAGGAGGGCAAAAGAGAAAGAAACTGAAGCTAATACACTGCTATTATGTTGATTGTGCAAGAACATTTTACAAAAACCTGCTCTAAGTTGGGAGAACCAAACTCTAAAATGAAGCTGGATGCTAAAGAACTGAAGGGAGACAGCTTCTATAAATCTTCAAATTGATGCAGTTTATTTCAATAGTATTGGGACCAATACCTAGTAGAAAAAAAAGACAATGTAAATATTCATAACTTTTAATTATTTGATTCCTTGGTGGTTTTCCAAACAATTCTTAGAAGAACAACTTTTCTGTGACTTGATCTGTGTACTTTAAATCTCTATTCTCTCAAATGGTCTGCCACTAGGAACCACGAATGAGAAAGTAAAATGTGGCATATGTTCATTAGGCAAGGAAGGGACAGAAATGATGTAGGGACACCATTAAGCTTAGCAGACTGTAGCTTAGAGAAGAAATACTTCAAATAAAGTGAATCAAGGCCTAGCAAATATCTGCAATTCTATAAAAATACATAGACCCAGATAAACTGACTAACAAAACAACTTTCTGAATGGTAGAGAATTGGGAGCAGACAGCATCATTCATTCATGTGGTAAAGATGGTAAAGATAACTTGCTAAGAGTCCCTCCAATCAAAATACAGTTCCTCTACCAGCCTGCTAAGACTAGTGTTAGAGTATCCTGTAAGGAGCTGTACATATTCAGGCAGCTGAAGTATTCTGGTGCTGGCAGATAGTTAACCAATTAGCTAGGATTTATTTTTATCTGATCAGTCCATTAGCTCCATTGTTTATAAAACAGAACAAGAGATTCTAGAGAGGAATCAATTCAGGATTAAAAAGTTTAGAAATGGAAACATTCTCTGTATCTATGGTACTCTTGTCTAAGATGGGCAGATAAAAATTCTGCCTTTGAGGTTACTCAGAAACTTGGACATAGTACTACCTGAGGACCCAGCTATACCACTCCTGGGCATATACCCAAAAGATGCTCCAGCATGTAATAAAGACACATGTTCCACTATGTTCATAGCAGCCATATTTATAATAGCCAGAAGCTGGAAACAATCCAGATGTCCCTCAATAGAGGAATGGATACAGAAAATGTGGTACATTTACACAATGGAATACTACTCAGCTATTAAAATCAATGACTTCTTGAAATTCTTAGGCAAATGGATGGAACTAGAAAATATCCTGAGTGAGGTAACTCAGTCACAAAAGAACATATATGTTATGCACTCACTGGTAAGTGGATATTAACCCAAAGACTCAAAATACCCAAGGTACACTTCACAGACCACATGAAACTCAGGAAGAAGGAAGACCAAAGTGTGGATGTTTCAGTCCTTCTTAGAAGAGGGAACAAAATACTCATGGGAGGAAATGCGGAGACAAGTGGAGCAGAGACCGAAGGAAAAGCCATCCAGAGACTGCCCCACCGGGGGATCCGTCCCATATACAAACACCAAACCCAGACACTATTGCAGATGCTAAAAAGTGCTTCCTAATAGGAGCCTGATATAGCTATCTCCTGAGAGGCTCTACTTGAGCTTGAGAAATACAGAGGTGAATGCTCACAGCCAACCATTGGACTGAGCATGGTGTCCTCAATGGAGGACTTAGAGAAAGGACTGAAGAAGCTGATGGGGTTTGCAACCCCATAGGAAGAACAATATTAACCAACCAGACCCCCCAGAGCTCCCAGGGACTAAGCCACCAACCAAAGAGTACACATGAAGGGATCCATGGCTCCAGCCGCATATGTAGCAGAGGATGGCATTGTCTGGCATCAACAGGAGGAGAAGCCCTTGGTCCTGTGAAGGCTAGATGCCCCCAGTGTAGGGGAATGCCAGGGCAGATAGGTGCTACTGAGTGGTTGGGAGGGGGAGCATCCTAATAGAAGCAGGGGAAAGGGATGGGTAAGGGGAGTTCCGGAGGGAAAAACAAGAAAGGGGATAACATTTGAAATGTAAATATATAAAGTATCCAATAAAAAATAAAAACAAGAAACATGCTGCCTTTGGGTAATGGCAAATCAGTTGGTACTTAATATTATCCCCATAATAGAAAGGATAGAACTGAGACTTAAAGAAGTTGGGTAAACCCTGAATTTCAGCCTGGAGATATAGTTACTCAAGTGTAGTTTGTTTTATATCTTTACCACAGGGTCTGAGGAGGAACAAAGATGGTGTGGAGACATTTCTACAAGCTGCAGTTTTACACACAGACTCGCCTACTTACACTAGCTACAAGGAGTCATTTATATGTCTAAATGACGAGTTAGAAAGTACACAAGAGTATATAGATTTGTCTCAGAGGACATGCAAAAATTCTAACCTGTTTATCAGGATCTAGTTTCTAAGTCTTCTACATATTTTAGTTTTTACTTCTTGTATTGGGGTAGGAGGTATCTGTGATCAGAGAATATAAAAGTACTTATAACTAATCACATATGAATTTTCCCCAAAATGACATTAGAAAATTAGGCCATTTATCTTTGAATAAAATAAGTGTGTGGGCTTTTGCCTGCCCCCACCACCTCTATGTGAGAGCACAGCAGCTCAGCTTTCATTTTCCTTTCCTCTCAAAATGCCCAGAGGGACCATATTTTTGTTTAATGACCTTCAGAATGATTCTTTAGAAATCTGAGGCTATCAGTGTTGGAAGCAATGCGAAAATAATTGTGGATTATTGTTGTATGACGTTAGTGGCAGCTGGGCTGATTTTTTTCTTGTCTGTTTAGACTTTTCTTCATTTTCCCAGAAACCTTATATCCCAAGGTTTAGCGCAGAAGCAAATCTCATATAGGTGATAAACCTTGCCAGACATGCTCTGTAATATAATTTCAGACGGACTCTTAACTGTTCTTCAGAAAGCCCCCAGGGAGTAAAGCAGCCTTGTGTCTAGCTGTCCTCCATTGTATTACTTTTGTTTACACTCTGAAAATGTGATTGGGTCATTGTAGTGGACTTCTCTCTTGAATATTATACCTCTGAACTTACGTGCCAATTTCTGTGCCAAATCTACTGCGAACAGAAACGATAAGTTATAGTGAAAAACGAATAAATGGGTACTTGCACTCTCAAATAATTGATAAACACTTACAGGCACTCACATCTGGGGACAGAGAGTCAACACAGATTCCAACATTTTGTGAGTGCTTGAAATATGTGTATGGAATGTGGGGGTAAGGAAGAGTAGATGCAGATGTTACATACACTACAGTGGTAAAAGGAAAAATGCTTTTAGCTATTGTCTACATAATCCACTTTGGAATCAATTTTATAAATGCTTCAACTGACACATTCAGAAGGAAGCTGATAAAAATAAATTTGTCTTAAATGTTCAGTACTCCGTTATAGCTAAGTGCTATACTTCCATTAATGTTTGTACACTGACTGGCTAACAATTTGGCTAAAACTTTCCAGTTGAAAGGAGAGAGACTTGGAGCAATATATAAAAGTAGTGTGAGAAAATTCCCAAATCAAAGCTACTTGCCTGAGTATGCTTCTATACTTGGTGGCTAAGTACATGTCACTCACTGGAAAAGTATTATACATTCCTTTCTTGGGAAATTCAAAGTAGCATCAAGACTTTCACATCAAAAGGAAAGGAGAATCTGTTTCAAAAATAAAATTTTCTTCTTTTCATTGTATCAGTAAATTCACAAAGCAAGTAGTTGATTTCTCTATGCTGTTACTATACCAAAATACATCTTCATTTTCTGTTTCAAAGGAAATTCCAAGCTCTAATTTTCTAGATTCCATCCTATCCCTTTTGACCACAAGTAAGGAGATTATGAGATATCAGTATTTTGTTTGATTGGGTATTTTTGGGGGAGGGGTTGTTATTTGTTTTTGTTTTTTTGTTTTACAACAGAGAATATCTAATCACTTACAAACTTCAATGCTAATGTAAATGCCTGCTATACATATTTTGTGATGCTTTAGATTTTCATCAAATATGCTACATGGCCTAGTGAACCATTGTCCGTTGGGACTCTTAGAAAAGACCCTCATCAATTAGAAAGAATAGGACATTAAAATAATATTTAGCAACACTTAAATTTACTCTATGTGTGAGTCTTGCATTTTGTGATCTTGCATGCTTTTCTGTTTTTTCTTAGTACCTCTGAAGTCCTGTTGCTTTAGGATTCAAGTTTTTTAAATGACCACTGATGTTGTAACTAATGATATTTGAACTGGATGCAATAATATGTATCTATGATATTACCTAGACATTGTTTAAACTTCTTAGTTACACATTTGGAAGAGCATGTGGAAGAATACAACCATTCAATTTTACCTTGCCAATTCTAAGTCTTAGGCGTGTGAATATTTATTTTTCACTTACGACTATTTTTCCTGCAGGAATGCAAGCCAAAAATGTGGAGAAGCATAATAATACAGAAGGGAAATGCTCTTCTCATCCAAGAAGTTCAAGAAGAAGATGGAGGAAATTATACATGTGAACTTAAATATGAAGGAAAACTTGTAAGACGAACGACAGAATTGAAAGTTACAGGTAGGAGCTCATTCTAGCACAGTATAACAAATAAAATTTTAGGTACAACTTGATTTGATGGGGAAGAGTTTTGTTAAAAGAGATAACTTCCTGTACATTTAGAATTGTCAGCAAATCAAGCTGTTGGCAATATCACTATTAATAAGTTCCAGTGAACAAAAGATATATATGGAACATGTGTGATTAGAGGTCAAGGGCTCATTGGCTGCCTATGTGTTCTCTGATGTTATGAAACGTTCATAATTCTTCAATCTGCTGCTGATTGTGAATGTAGAACTCTGTAAAGATGCTGGAACCATTCTGAGATGTTGACTTAACTTGTGTGAAATCTCCATGTAGGACAAAATTGCTTTTAGATTGGGGATTTTGAGGAGGGGGTTGGAATAAAATCCGTTGAATTTCATTTACACAAAATTCTTTATGTTCAGGTTTTTGGAAAGAGGCACTCCATGTGGGAGAAAGAACAAATGAGTAGGAGTCCAAAGGAATTTAAGAGGCTGTCTCAGAATACTCTTAGCTGATAGATATTTTAGTAATTGATTTCAACCACATAGGATAGAATCTAAAACTATGATAATATTTTTCCCAAGAGGTATGGTATATACCAAGAGAATATATGATAATAACTTACTTGTCTTTGTTCATCTGCAAATCTTGGTTAATGTACCTATAAACCAGTTGGACTAAAGTTTTTGGACCAGAAGTGACTCATAGTTCAGTTTTTAAATTTTTTTTTGGATATTTAGATACAAATAATGAAACAGCTTAGAGATGAGACTCAGGTCTGATGCAAAGTTAATTTATGTTATGCAAAATACCTTATAAAAATAACCTGTCAGTAATTTTACACAATACTTTCTTATGATCCATTACATGATGTCAGGTATGCACCTTTTTTTGTGGCATTGTCTTGGTATTCAATAAGTTTTAGATTTTGTAGCAATGAGAAGTTGGCATTTACAAGTTGCATTAATAGTCTTAAGAGTAGTGTACTTAAGCCTTGCCTATATAATTACCTAATGTTGACATCATCTAGTTGATTAATGATGACATATACTTGCTAATTTTAAGTGATTTTTAAAAAATGACTACTTTTGTTTATCTCTGTCTGATCTCTTAGGGTTAGTATTAAAATAGGAGGTCTTGAGAGTCTCTGAATTTAGATGTATCATTTACATATTCAGGTAAATTTTTAATCTACAAGTTTCAATTCACTAGTTCATATTCCATCTTAATAAATAACCATTTTATTTCTTAGTTTCAATTTGCTAAGCACCTCCTGTGAAAGTTTAAATAGTTCTTTGGATTAAAATTTCATGTTCTTTTTCTGTATGAATTTCCAAAGTAACTACCATGTTGGAGTAATCCTGAGTAGCAAAGATCTGCTTTTGATTAGTTTCTGAGTTCTTCAATGTGAACTAAAGCTCCATGGCACATTCATGGCAGAAGGTTCAATCACAGACTTATCATTAATCAGTGACCTGACCATGAACAAGACATGGTCACTTTGACCATAGCCACAGATTCTTATCAGATTCATGCTAAGCCCTTGTGTTTGGCAATTATTTATTAAAGTTTATGACATTATAGTAGTTGGCTTGGTTTTAAGCTGAACTATAATAAAGCAGGCATTAAGCCTCCTTTACAATCTCATCTAATGGATTTTGGTGAGAACAATTTTAGTTTTTAGCTTTATTCTAAATCCTGGAAAAATAGAGCTAAGGTTGCTTATTGCATGCATTTATATCGATTTAATTTACATGTGCTAAATTTTTATATAATTAAAGTATGGGTTTAATAATTCATTGGCTACCATGAAGAGGGTCTCAAAAGTTAATGTATATCAGAATCATGTGGAAAGAAGCAAGAAGGGTAAATATGAGAATCTTTAAATTCAGACTCCCAGACCCTTCTACAAGGTTCTAATTAGTACACCAGTAACAATTTGTCTTATTGTTGAGGCACTTCTGTTCTATACCTCTCAAAGATCAAGCATGCTTTGAAAGAGAATGCCAGACAAAAGAATATCAGTTAATTAAAAAGGCCAAAGTTGTATATTTGATTTCCTATGTTACAGTTCACATATATACTATAAACACATTCTCACCGGTCTGAAATCATTCCCCTTCAACTACTAAGAGTGAATATGACAACTCAGGTGGTTGGTAACCAAGGAAAACATGGCAAGAGACAATGTGGCCACAGCATCTTCAATCAATGAAATAAGTTATTTATTCATTAAAAATTTACTATGTTGAGACAGACCAAAAATAAAATGACTTGAGGGCCAGAAAAATCATTCAGAAATTCGTTCACTATTATTTTCAGGTCAGCCAGTGATAATCAGCCGTATGAGAAGATAGAAAGATAAATATTTACTTAAGTAGTTTAAATATTATTTTGAAAATGGCTCTTAATTATAGAAGTTTGAGTTGCTATATGAAAGCTGATTCTCTTTTAGTCCTATATGCTTTGTATAGTCAGCATCATGAAAGCAATTACAAAGATTTTCTTCTCATCATCAAAATCCAAGGCTGGCATTACATAAAAGCAAAACCTACGACTCTTTTTAAAAATCTAATAGCATAAAGACACAGGGCAGAAATCTTAACATGGGAATAATAGTATTTGTTAATTATAAAATCATGTAGATTAAGATAAGATGGTGTGTTGCAAGTGTATATGTTTTATAAGGTTATCAATTTCAAAAGGCTGTCTCCTCACTGTTACTTGAAAACTTATGAATCTAAAAAAAGAGTCTTCAGTAAAACAAATGTTAAGTGCTGGTTAATTCAAGTTTTAAAAGGTCCAGATATTTAAAAATGATAAGTTAGAAAGTTAACCTTTGATAATGAAATGATTTCCTATATGAAACATTTTCAATATTTCCCCAAATAGGTTTCTTATTGCATCAAAATGGGATTTGTCTAAAATCCAAGTCTCTGCAACACATTTATTATTACAGCATACTTGTAGAACATTAGTATAAATTTCTTTTTATTTCCTTTAAAGCTGAATATGAATATGTAATAAGATAGAACAGAAAACATACACAATTGCACATTTAGATCATTTGCTCAATATGCCCACAGCTAATAGTTTTATTTCCCACAGCATATTTTATGTGCCTGTTTGCAATTTTGCAGGATTTCCTCCTTTATTTTCACATACATTGGTACAGAGGACTAGTTGAGGTAATCAGATAAGATGGGAGATTTGGGTCCTAGAAGGTGAAGATGAAGATCAGGTGATAATGGAAGAAGCAGGAAAGGAATGAGAGAAGATGAGCAAGCTAATGGAATAGGGTCCGTGGGGTGAGTAAAGGTCTGCCTTACAAAGGTTGAAAAGAGACATAAATTACTGAGACTTTAAAAGGGAACAAAAGAGAAATCCAACATGAATTGACTTACTAACATGGTGAATCATTCATAAACAAATGCTTTTGTGCAGCCTTTTAGAAATGAGTATTTGCCATCTAGGATACAAACCCTAGCAACCCGTTCTCTGCTAAAGATGAAAATAATAAATAAAAGGAAAAGTATTTGGACGGCTAAACCCAAATAATAAGTAACCCTCCAATGAATTCTCAAATGCTTCTAGCATCCAAACAGGTCCTATATATGAATGATGTAGACCAAGGATCCCAGGCAATAGGGGCAGTGAGTTGCAACATACTGCTGTTTCTCAGTGCTGTCAAATGAGAGTAGGGTCCACTATTACTAGGTTCTCTGAAATTTTTGTAAAGAAAGGGTAGAAGTCTATATTTTTATGTGGAAATCCCTGAATTGCAATGCACTCTATGAAGCATACAAACTATGTTGGTTGGCTAAATTGAATTTAGTAATTGTTCATTTATTTTCTTGCCTTAAGCAATTTTGTCCAGTAAGACTTTATTTCATTTTGTTTTAGAACGGGTTTCACTTATGTAGCCTAGCTGACATGAAACTTGCTATGTAGATTATGCTGGCTTTAAGCTCACAGGTATTCACCAAGTTCTTCCTCTAGAATAAGGCACAATGTGGCTGGCTCAGAATTTATTTCCACCTCTAATAGTGAAAGAGGGAATGTTTTAAATCCTAGAGAGTGTTGGAGAGAGTGCAATAGACAAGCTGAGAAAAGTACTCAGTAACTATCCCAGTCACAGCATCTAATAGACTGGTTGATCCAACTGGAGAGTGAAAGGAGCACACTTTATGGCTGTAACACAGCAGAAAGAATATTGATAAATTGATTATCTTACAGAGAACATTCCAGCTGATGAAGCATATTGGTCTTGGGTATTACAGATGAATTCAAAGTTCCAGGATAAAATACCTACCTTGGCTTTGCCCTGAAGATGTGTGGTGGGAAGCACCAAAAGAAACAACCCATTGCCATTTGTTCTCTCTCCTTCCCGCTCTCTCTGAGCAGCCAGTTGACATGATTTGAATTCATATGCCCCTATTATCACGCAGAAATGGATCTCATTTGTACCTTTTCTGTGACTTAATTAAGAAAGACCTCAGCAGTCAGTAGTTCTTGGCTACACTAAAGAATTTTCACACGACTGACTGAATTTCATAATGGACTTCTCTTTTGCTCAGTCATAGGTACAGACATTGTAGGACCCAAACTGACTTGCACCAACTGCATTGCCATTCCTCTTAAGCCTCCCCTCCCTTTCTGAGTAACATTAGCTTTTTATTTCCCCCACAGCACACCCTGGATAGTGTCACACTGATTAATGTGCTTTTTAAAGTGTTCTGATGTTCTTTCTCTTTCTAGGCCATCTCCTCACATCCTCACTTTGTGTTGCCACTACTCTAGGACCTCAGCGAGTTTAGCAGTTTGTGAGTGATAAGAGCCAAAAATATTTTCCATCTCAACCAACTGATTTGCAGTTTAATAGATATTTCAATCCTGTAACTTGCAGGTATGACTAATGGCAGGGAATTCCAGCGACTCTTCAGGGCCTGTGCAAGCTCTTCTCAGACTGTCACAATTCCTTGCCTGCAGGTGGCCAGTTGTTCACTCTAGAAACAAGGCCAACTCTATTGCTGACCTTGAGAGAGTAGGGGGAAAAATTCTGCTTAGAATTATGGAAAGGGGGTCTTTGAGTGTCAAGAGAAAGAACGATTTTCTCTTTCTCCTTTATCACTCTTATTGTATCTGTTCTCTCCATATTTCCTTCACTGTGTTCTAACCTATGACATGAGAATATCTATTAACCCTGATGCTGACAGCCAGGGTCAAAGGGATCACCAGTTTCTGTCCTAAGAAAATGTTTATGTCATGTTACTATGCCCTGAAGGGAGATAAATGAGCATGGTTAACTATCCTGTCAGCAGAAAGGCTGGCTTGTTTCTTTCTAAAACCAGAGGCTATGAGTATATTCATTCTTGTGCGCTGATTTCACAGGCAGCTATGAAGGCTCACAGACTAGAGGTGAGGGTGAATGTGGTAGAAAACACAGCAGCAAAATCTGGCAAATGATTCACATCCTTCTTAGTCAAGCTCTAGAGGCAATCTTCTAGTGCCAGGGGTCCTCGATGACTCTCCCTGTTGGCTGCTCTGACCTCAGGGAGGTCATTTAAGGCTATTTAAGAGATGCATTTTGATTCCTAAGTGTATACCCTGTGATATCCACAGAAATGGATTTTTTCTTAGCTCCACTGTGCTTATTTGTAAAATTTTCATCTATTCTGCTCTGTCTAACTTTAAAACATTGGTTTGATCAAGCAGAGAATAGTCCATCAAGTGATCCTTCTGTAAAACAAAAAGGTGGGGCTTTTTATGGAAGGAGACTAGTCATGAACTCAGTCTAGTAGAGTGGAGGAGTGACTCAGAGAAGTCCAATTTATGGTGTCAGACATTATATATCATATCTATTCAAAGAGCTCCCAACAACCTTTTAGCGTGGTGAGATTTTTTTTTCTCAAGTTTAAAGAGGGAAATGAGGGTTTAGAAAGGGTAAGATCCTCGCCTATAGTAAGTGACATACCTAGTAAGTAATACTGAATATGAAGATTTCATTCCATATTCATTTCAAATGTTGCTCCTTAAGTACTCTTGCAAGCTACCCAAAGAGCTCCTGCATATAACTGTGTTAAGTAAAAGTTAGTAACAGGTTTCCACTCCCTTTCTGCCTGCTCCATGTTCTTCGTGTTCTTTGTCTATATACATTCTGTACTTCTGTAATTTTTGAAGCCTCCATAGACTTGTCTTACCGTCACCCGTTTTATTCTCCTCAAGGCAGGTTTTCATGGCTCTGTCTGATGATAATTCGTAATTATTTTGGAGTTCCCCTTTCTTTAGATTTGTCTTTACAATCTCTTTAAAATACTCCAAAATTTGTTGCTCTCCAGAGATTCACCATAACACTTAAATACAATATATATTTATAGATCTATGCTCATTTCTATGTGTGTGGGGTTTTTTTTCTATGTGGTTTTGTGTACATGAGCTCATCATAAAAGAGAACATGTAAGGTATGCCATTTTGTTCTTAATTTACAGACATAGCAATTGAAATTCAGAAAACAAATCTCTCAATGTTCCATAGCAGCTAAATGATAGTTTTGCAATAAAAATTCAGGTGTTTTTTACAAATCCTGAGACAGTTGTACTACAAGATGCTTATAGAAATACCTAGAGCTCATGATAATATGGTGTTGTTTGACTAGAATTGGTGCACTTATAGAGGATAAAGAAAAAAATCCTTATGCTGAGCAAAATATCTAGAGAAAATACTTTTAAATATACACACACGTGAACACACAAACACACACCGGTAACTGTATAAAACAAAGGATTTGTCTGTGAGAACCAGAAAACTATGATCCAAACATAGAATCTAATAGTGTGTCAGTCTGAAGTTATTAATTTACTTGGCTGAAACTCAAAGTTTTATCTTTTTTGAAAATACTAATATTTTTGCCATGTTGACTTGAAGAAAATAATATTAGAAATGCAACAGTTATGTTTGGAAATTAACAGGCAGATTACAGTGATATTCTTAAAATGACTATTTTCACTGTCATCATTGTCACTTCTGGAAAGCTTGAAAAGGTGACTTTGTAAAAATTTTACCACAAGAAAGGAGTCCAACGAATAGTCTAGTACAGATGGTTATTACTATTAGAGTGCTTCAGTTACAGGGGATGCATTTTGAAGACAAAGACGTTAACTAGGGACTATGCAATACTCAAGCAAAATGCTACATGGATAAATATTTAGAACCAAACGATTCCATCCAAGAAGACACAATCTTGTGAAATAGTTTGTCAATTAAGATGGTCAGAAAAATATTGTTGTTCATATAAATGAGTTTTTGCAGCCAACAAAGACATTTTAATGATATGTGAGGCAAGAAGGAAGGCTGTTGAAAGAAAGCTGAGGTGGTGATTAGTCCCGAGGACAAGCATGCTGAGGAGGCTGGCCCTTTTCTATTCAGCAATCCCTTATGTCATTATGGTTCATCCCTAGTGGTTTATAAAGGCAGTTAAATGTCCTCTTTTCACTGTCAAAGGGGAAGATTATCCATCAGTTTGAATCTATAAATCATTTCTTTGTACCAAGCATACTTTATAACCTAAGTGTCGCTGATTTGACATGATGTTACACTGGGGATCTGGGGGAGCAGCTGGCAACTGCCAGATGCAGCAGCCTAAGTGATGAGCTGTATGGGCATGGGTCAGGAAGGAAAGAAAGTTGATTCTCTTTGGGCAATGCCTCTTTAACCTTGTTACCTAGCTTAGGCATCTACTCACTTGTATGTCTAGAATATAGTTGTCATTTAGTTTGTTTGGATCTTTCACACCAGGGATTATCTATACTATGTGATAGCTCTACCTATGTTGGAGTAAGAGACAGATCAGCAGTAATAATGTTCACATGTGTTTGGATTAACTCCCTGAGAGATTTGCCTATTTGCAATAGCTAAGATACCATAGGCTCATGATTAACCCTGCCATTAAGAATTGTATGAGAAATCAAAAATTTATTTATTTTTTTACTTTTTATGATAATAAGATATTTTAATATGCTGAGAATGTTGTTCAGTTGGTTGAATATTTGCTTAGCACACACAATTGTCATGAGTTCAATTCCCAGTACTGTATAAACCAGGTCTGTAATCCCTGCACTTGGGAGCATCTTTAGCTACACAGCAAATATGAGGATAGCTTGAGACATATGAGACACTATTCCCCCCCCCCCCAAAGATATTTAAAATTATATTTTAGCTACCTAGACCATTTTCTACTAAGGCCAAACATTTCTTGATATTTTTAAATTTGAATACTATATGAATAAAGTGATTTTTATGATTCAATTGAATTTAGCTCCTGAATAGTACATAAAGTACAAAGTGAAAAGAACATTTTAGGTCAAGTGAATAAATATTCATGCTGTGATTATCAATGTAGAGAATTTAATATTCCTTGTGTTTATGTCTCTGTAGTGTGAATGAATATGTCTTTACTTAGTTACATGTGAGTGAGCATTCATATGAGACTCAAAATTGTTATCAATCACCATCTACTGTATTTCTTGAGGCAGGGTTTCTCCATGAGCCTGAAGATTTCCCAGTGAGTCTGGAGAGCCCTTGTTTCTGCCTCCAGAGTGTTGGAATTACAGGTGACTGTTCCACCTGCCAAGATTCATTCTCATTCTCTCTCTCTCTCTCTCTCTCTCTCTCTCTCTCTCTCTCTCTCTCTCATCATGGGTTCTGGGCATATAAACTAAAGGCTTGAGAATGTATAACTCAATAATATAGTGCTTGCCTTACATGATCATATCTTGAATTTCCATTTCCAGTAACCCACCAAAACAGTAAAATAGCAGACTGAGTTTGGGGAACTATTTACTTGATAAGTTAGATTCTGAATAGTTTAAAAAGGCCATCTAGGGGAAGAACAGATGCAATATTTCAGAGAAAATGACATTTGATGATAGAGACTTTAAAGGGATAGTGAATAGATATACAAAAAAATTACATATTGAAAAGATTTTGCAGATATAAAAATGACTACTCTTTTTCATGGTGATTTTTGTGTGTGTTCTTTTATTATTTTATTTTAGTAATAGCATGGAAAATACTGGATTTTGATGAAATGGGGGAGACTAGAAGAAGCTAGATTTTGTGGAGAGTTGCAAGAATTCTGTGTTAGCCGTGTTTTATTTGAGATACCTACTAGATACTTTCTAGAGAGCATTGAGTAGACAGTTAGATATATGAGTCTGGCATCCAGGGAAAAGTGTGGGCTGGAGATATAAATTTTGGAGTTGTCTGCATGGTGTATAGGGCAGGATACAATGAAGTACTAAATTGTGTGGGACAACTGATGATTGCTATAGGAGATCAATGCAAACTGCAGCTCCTGGGCCCTATGTTAAAGATGGTTGCTAGAATCATGACAGTGCGAGAAAGCCATTCATTATGATTTTTCCAAAGCTCATCAAATTACTAAATATCAAGCATGATGTTTGTACCTGCATTTTTCTGATATGTGGGGTAACTTTCTGTATTTAGCTGACATCTGAATCTTTAGAGCAAGAGAAATAAAACTTATCTGATGCTAAAATACCAGGCACTATTAGATAAACTGGGGACCTATTAGTTACCATAAAGACATTATTTCTAGTCTTTGGCATCCCCTGAACAGCACCCAATTTATAGGTAAAGAAACCTGATACTGGAGATGTCCTACAACTTACTAACACCACACACCAAGTAAAGTGGGATGTATTTTTAGCTCCACACATGACTCAGTGCCTCCTTAGTGATTCTATCAGTATCAAAGGTCTTCTACATTGTAATTTTAAAAAATCAAGTTTTAAAAATATGATGCTGCATAGGCTAACTATTGAATAAAATCTTACCAGACAGGATTGTTACATGGTCTCTACCACTTTTTAATGGCGAGTACATACAAATTTCCTATTATGATGTTCAGTCATTGCTTGAACAAGTAACTGTTGCTGTCAAACCCTTTGTATTCCCTACCAAGAGGAGAGCAATTCTGTAAATGTTATGCAACTAAAGGATTACAAACCTTGATGCATTATTGGTTCATAATAAGTGGTAACTGTTATTATGATTTTTTTCGGTGACTAGTTCACAAAAAGTTAGTAAAGTAAGATTCACTACCTTTTAGTGAAGACATAAAGAGTCAGCAAGTTTAGGTACTTTTCTAGGACACATAGCTACAGAAAAACTGAAATGGAATTTTTTAAGTGATTTCTGATTCTTAGGATTGTGATTTTCATATTCTCAAGTTTAATAAGTAAGAGAAGCCAGAGGACTACATTAGAAGTTATTAAGGCATTAGAGGTAGACATGATAATGGAAGGATTTTTGAGCATCGAGAAAAACAACTCCTGTTAGCTTATTAGGAAACAGATAACATAAAATGTTATGATCTTGCCTCTCCAGTAGAACAGATCCAGTCTTTGGGCATCAGTGCCCTGCTTCCTAGCTCAAAGCTATTACAAATGTGAATCAGCCCTTCTATCTATTTTAATTTTGATTTGCTTTTTTTCTTAATTTTCTTAATTTAACTCACCTCAAGGGAATTTTCTCAGTATCTCTACTCTGTTGAGGCACTATGATACTTGATACTACATTGGTGGTTATGAATAGTGAGGTATACCTAACCATAGTAAATGGCACAGTAAGTCTGACTTGTGGGAAAAGTGAAGGAAGATGTTTGAGAAATAGTTAGGGACAATTTTATATGTTCTGAAGAAAGTATAAGTTTGTCTTGCCTCACCTTTTTATTTATTTAATTTTTTTATTTTCATATTTTATTTACATTTCTAATGTTTCCCCCTTTCCAGATCTCCCCTTTGGAACCTCCCCATTCCCTCTCCCCTCCCCCTGCCTCTATGGGGATATTCTCCAACCCACCTCCCCACCTAAACCCCCACCCACTCTCGTCTTTCCTCCTTGACATTCTCCTATACTGGGGGATATTACACCCTCAGGCCCAAGGGCCTCTCCTCCCCCTGACGGGTAACAAGACCCTCCTCTGCAGTCTTTGTGGCCAGCAATATGGGTCCCTCCATGTGTATTCTTTAGTTGGTGGATCAGTCTCCAGAAGTATGGGGGGTCAGGCCAGTTGCCAGTGTTGCTACCTCCCTGGGGCTGCACACTCCCTCAGCTCCTTCAATCCTTTCTCCAAGCCCTCCATCTGGGACCTCTTACTCAGTACTACTGTTGCTGCGAAGTGACTCTTGGGTATTTCAAAATTTTAGGCTAATAACCACTTAAGAGTAAGTACATACCATGTTCATTCTTTTGTGACTGCGTTACCTGGCTCAGAATGAGGTTTTCAACATCTATACATTTGTCTACAAATTTCATGAAGTCATTGTTTTTAATAGCTGAGTAGTATTCCATTGTATAAATGTACCACATTTTCTGTATCCATTCCTCTGTGGAGGGACATCTGGGTTGTTTCCAGCTTCTGGCTATTATAAATATGGCTGCTATGAACATAGTGGAACATGTGTTTTTATTACATGTTGGAGCATCTTCTGGGTATATGCCCAGGAGTGGAATAGCTGGGTCCTCAGGTAGTATTATGTCCAATTTTCTGAAGGTCCACCAAACTAATTTCCAGAGAGGTTGTATCAATTTGCATTCCCACCAGCAATGGAGGAGTGTTCCTCTTTCTCCACATCCTCGCCAACATCTGCTGTCACCTGAATTTTTGATCTTAGCCATTCTGACTGGTGTGAGGTGGAATCTCAGGGTTGTTTTGATTTGCATTTCCCTGATGACTAAGGATGTTGAATATTTCTTTAGGTGCTTCTCGGTCATTTGAGTTTCCTCAGTTGAGAATTCTCTGTTTAGCTCACTTCCCCATTTTTTGATAGGGTTATTTGTATCTCTGGAGTCTAGCTTCTTGTGTTCTTTGTATACATTGGATATTAGTCCTCTATCAGATATAGGTTTGGTAAAGATCTTTTCCCAATCTATAGGTTGCCGTTTTGCCCTAATTACAGTGTCCTTTGCCTTACAGAAGCTTTGTAATTCTATGAGGTCCCATCTGTCAATTCTTGACCTTAGAGCACAAGCCATTGGTGTTCTGGTCAAGAACATTTCCCCTGTGCCCAAGTGTTGAGACTCTTTCCTACTTTCTCTTCTATTAGATTCAGTGTATCTGGTTTTATATGAAAGTCCATGATCCACTTGGACTTGAGCTTTGTGCAGGGAGATAGGAATGGATCAATTACAATCTTCTACATGTAGACCGCCAGTTGATCTAGCACCATTTGTTGAAGATGGTGTCTTTTTTCCACTGTATGGTTTTAGCTCCTTTGTGGAAGATCAAGTGACCATATGTGTGTGGATTCATTTCTGGGTCTTCGATCCTATTCCATTGATCAACCTGACTGTCACTGTACCAATACCATGCAGTTTTTATCACTACTGCTCTGTAGTACAGCTTGAGGTCAGGGAGGCTGATTCCCCCAGAAGACCTTTTATTGTTGAGGATAGTTTTTGCCATCCTGGGTTTTTTGTTTTTCCATATGAATTTGAGAATTGCTCTTTCTAGATTTACAAAGAATTGAGTTGGGATTTTGATGGGAATAGCATTGAATCTGTATATTGCTTTCGACAGGATGGCCATTTTAACTATATTAATCCTGTCAATCCATGAGCATGGGAGATCTTTCCATCTTCTGAAGTCTTCATCAATTTCTTTCTTCAGAGACTTGAAGTTCTTGTCATACAGATCTTTCACTTGTTTGGTTAGAGTCACACCAGGATATTTTATATTGTTTGTGACAATTGTGAAGGGTGTCATTTCCCTAATTGCTTTCTCAGCCTGTTTATCCTTTGAGTATAGGAATGGTACTGATTTGCTTGAGTTAATTTTGTATCCAGCCACTTTGCTGAAGTTGTTTATCAGCTGTATCAGACTCTGGTGGAGTTTTTCAGGTCACTTAAGTATACCATCATATCATCTGCAAATAGTGATATTTTGATTTCTTCTTTTCCAATTTGTATCCCTTTGATTTCCTTTTGTTGCCTGATTGCTCTAGCTAGAACTTCAAGTACTATGTTGAATAGATAGGGAGAGAGAGGGCAGCCTTGTCTAGTCCCTGATTTTAGTGGGATTGCTTCAAGTTTCTCTCCATTTAATTTGATGTTGGCCACTGGTTTGCTGCATATTGCTTTTACTATGTTTAGGTATGCTCCTTGAATTCCTGATCTTTCCAAGACTTTTATCATGAATGGATGTTGAATTTTGTCAAATGCTTTTTCAGCATCTAACGAGATGACCATGTGGTTTTTTTCTTTGAGTTTGTTTATGTAGTGGATTACATTAATGGATTTCCGGATATTGAACCATCCCTGCATCCCTGAGATGAAGCTACTTGATCATGGTGAATGATTGTCTTGAAGTGTTCTTGGATTCAGTTTGCAAGAATTTTATTGAGTATTTTTGCATCGATATTCATAAGGGAAATTGGTCTGAAGTTTTCTTTTACTGTTGGGTCTTTGTGGGGCTTTGGTATCAGTGTAACTGTGACCTCATAGAATGAATTGGGTAGTGTTCTTTCTGTTTCTATTTTATGGAATAGCTTGAAGAGTATTGGTATTAGGTCTTCTTTGAAGGTCTGATAGAATTCTGCACTGAACCCTTCTGGTCCTAGGCTTTTTTTGGGGGGGAGACTTTTAATGACTGCTTCTATTTCTTTAGGAGTTATGGGACTGTTTAGATGGTTTATCTGAACCTGGTTTAACTTTGGTAATTGGTATCTGTCTAGAAACTTGTCCATTTCCTCCAGATTTTCCAATTTTGTTACATATAGGCTTTTGTAGTAGGATCTGATGATTTTTTTAATTTCCTCAGAGTCTGTTGTTATATCTCCGTTTTCATTTCTAATTTTGTTAATTTGGATACTGTCTCTGTGCCCTCTGGTTAGTCTGGCTAAGGTTTTAATCTATCTTGTTGATTTTCTCAAAGAACCAGGTCTTGGTTTTGTTGATTCTTTGTATAGTTCTTTTAGTTTCCACTTGGTTGATTTCAGCCCTTAATTTGATTATTTCTTGCCTTCTACTCCTCTTGGGTGTATTAGCTTCTTTTTGTTCTAGAACTTCCTGATGTGCTGTTAATCTGTTAGTGTATGCTCTCTCCAGTTTCTTTTTGGAGGCATTCAGAGCTATGAGTGTTCCTCTTAACACTGCTTTCATTGTGTCCCATAGGTTAGGGTAAGTTGTACTTTCATTTTCATTGAATTCTAGGAAGTCTTTAATTTCCTTCTTTATTGCTTCCTTGACCAACTTATCATTAAGGAGTGCATTGTTCAGCTTCCATGTGTATGTGGGCTTTCTGTTGTTGTTGTTGCCATTGAAGACCAACCTTAATCCGTGGTGATCTGATAGGCGGCATGGGATTATTTCAATCTTCTTATATCTGTTGAGGTTTGTTTTGTGACCAATTATATGATCAATTTTGGAGAAGGTACCATGAGGTGCTGAGAAGAAGGTATATTCTTTTGATGCAGAATGAAATGTTCTATAGATATCTGTTAAACCCATTTGGTTCATAGCATCTGTTAGTTTCACTGTGTCTCTGTTTAGTTTATGTTTCCAAGATCTGTCCATTGTTGATAGTGGGGTGTTGAAATCTCCCACTATTATTGTGTGAGGTGCAATGTGTGCTTTGAGCTTTAGTAGAGTTTTTTTAATGGAAGTGGGAGCTCTTGCATTCGGGGCTTAGATGTTCAGAATTGAGAGTTCTTCTTGGTAGATTTTTCCTTTGATGAGTAAGAAGTGTCCTTCCTCATCCTTTTTGATGAATTTTGGTTGAAAGTTAATTTTATCCAATATTAGAATGGCTACTCCAGCCTGTTTCTTGGGGCCATTTGCTTGGAAAATTGTTTTCCAGCCCTTTACTCTGAGGTAGTGTTTGTCTTTAATACAGAGGTGCGTTTCCTGGATGTAGCAAAATGCTGGGTCCTGTTTATGGATCCAGTCCATCAGTCTATGTCGTTTTATTGGGGAATTGAGACCATTGATGGTAAGAGATATTAAAGAATAGTGATTGTTATTTCCTGTTATTTTTGATGTTGTTTATATTGTTTGTGTGGCTATCTTCTTTTGAGTTTGTTGAAAGATTACTTTCTTTCTTTTTCTTGAGTGTAGTTTCCCTCTTTGCGTTGGCATTTCCCATATATTATTCTTTGTAGGGCTGGGTTTGTGGAAACATACTGTGCAAATTAGGATTTGTTGTAGAATATTTTGGTTTCACCCTCTATGATTATTGAGAGTTTTGCTGGTTATAGCAGCCTGGGCTGGCATTTGTGTTCTTTTAGAGTCTGTATGAGCTCTGGCCAGGATCTTCTAGCTTTCATAGTCTCTGGTGAGAAGTCTGGTGTAATTCTGATAGGTCTACCTTTACATGTTACTTGCCCCTTTTCCCTTACTGCTTTTAATTTTCTTTCCTTGTTTTGTGTATTTGGTGTTTTGACTATAATGTGACAGGAGGAATTTCTTTTCTGGTCCAGTCTATTTGGAGTTCTGTAGGCTTCTTGTATATTTATTATCATCGCTTTCTTTAAGTTAGGGAAGTTTTCTTCTATAATTTTGTTGAAGATATTTACTGGTCCTTTAAGTTGGGAGTGTTCACTCTCTTCTATACCTATTATCCTCAGGTTCTATCTTCTCATTGCATCCCAGATGTCTTGGATGTTTTGGTTTAGGAGCTTTTTGCATTTTGTGTTTTCTTTGACTGTTGTGTCCATGTTTTCTATGGTATCTTCCGCACATGAAATTCTCTCTTCCATCTCTTGTATTCTGTTGCTGATGCTTGCATCTATGACTCCTGATTTCTTTCCTATGATCTCTAATTCCAGGGTTGTCTCCCTTTGTGATTTCATTATTGTTTCTATTTCTGTTTTTAATTCCTGAATGGTTTTGTTCATTTGATTGATTGTGTTTTCCTGTATTTCTGCCCATTTGATTGTGTTTTCCTGTAATTCTTCAAGGGATTTTTGTGTGTCCTCTTTAAGGGCTTCCAGTTGTTTGCCTGTGTTCTCTTGTATTTCTTTAAGGGAGTTATTTATTTCCTTCTTAAAATCTTCTATCATCCTCTTGATAAGTGATTTTATGTCTGAGTCTTCCTTTTCTGGTGTGTTGGGGTATCCAGGGCTGGCTGTTGTGGGAGAGCTGGGTTCAGCCGAAGCCAAGTAGTCTTGATTTCTGTTTCTTGTGTTCTTGCCCTTGCCTTTCGCCATTTCGTTATCTCTGGAGTTAGCTGGTCTTTCTCTCTCTGACTGTGGCTTGTCTTTCCTTCAAGCTCAGATGTCAATATTCCTGGGAGACCAGTTCTCTCTTCCAGCTGTTCTTCAGACTCTGCATCTGGAGTCTTCCTGTTGCTGGCTCCTCAGCACAAATGGGCGGGTAGCTTAATCCCTGAGCTACTTGTGTATAGAGAGGCCTGTTGGCCCAGGCGGGGTTTCTGGCCACAGGTGGAAGCAGGCAGGCTCTTACCTCTCGCCTTTTCCTCAGTCCCTGCCTCTGGAGACCGCCTTCCTTGCCTCACTTTTTAATGCTTCTTTTTAAAGATAAATTAATTTATACTTGATTGGAATTTTAGCAACATACACTGAAAAACATTTTACGTGTGTGCGTGTGTGATGTACTTGTGCATGTATTTGTGTGCTGGTACACCTGGGCCATGGCACACATGTGAAGGTCATTAATCTTTACCTTGGAGGGTCAGTCCCCACCTTTAACCTTGTTTTGAGGCAGAGTCTCCTTGTTGTTTACTGTTGTACTGAGTATGTCAGGCTATCTAGCCTGAACCCCATCTCTGCTTCCCATCTCATATTAGGAATGCTAGAAGTACAAGCTTGATTTAATATTTGTTTTTAGGATTTGAACTCAGGTCTTCATGCTTATAAGGCAAAACTATGCTCACTGAACCATTTGCCAGTCCTAGGTGTTTTATTTACTCAGAGACACATGAAAGCTAAGAAGTAGTTTCAAGACAGGAAAATAACTCAGACATACATTGATGATCATACGATGGTTTGAGCTCCTCCTTCTGTAAATGAGACAGCACGAGTCCAATGCTGCATGGCAGCAGGTAATGTGTGACACTATCTAATGCAGTGCTGCTTTGTTCCACTTCCTACCATTTCGTGGTATCTTTCTTAGTCTACAGTTTTGCCTTGGAGGCTTTTTATATGCCAAACTTAATCGATGTCTTCATTATAAATGAAACCTTTAAGTCAAATTAATGTAAAACCTTCGGAGAGTTTTGCTGATCTAATTTATAAAAGTCATTCAGTCAAAACTGTGGAAGAATATGAGGTTTTTTATATTTTCTAGAAGTTATTAACTTATGTTCTTCAATAGTCTCAGAATTTATATCAAGGTAGGATAATTTTCAAACTAACCTTAGCAGGCTCCATATTTATCCTCTTTTGGTTAGTTCATAAATCAATTTTCTAGTCCAAAATGTTTTCATCCTCAAAACCTGTCTTTCCTTTGTATTTATATGGACTACAAGATCATGTCAAAAATCTTTCTTGAGTATTAAAGTCAAGTAGTAGGAAGTGGGTAGTATCAATTAGTAAGGAAAGTGCCAGAAGCAGAATTGAGAAACCAGTAGAAGAAATACGAGGAGCACAGTACTAAAGTAAGAATGATTAGATTTCAAGGTTTGCTTACTTTTTAAATTTTATTTCATTTATTTATATTCCAAGTGTTGTCCACCTTCCCAGTCCCCCCTCCAAGTGTTATTCACTCCCTCCCCTCTCCCCTTTGCCTCTGAGAGGGTGTTGCTCCCACCCCCTCACCTCACCCCTTCCCACATCCCCCTTCCCTGGGGCATCAAGTCTCTAAAGGATTAGGTGCATCCTCTCCCACTGAGGAACTTTTACACCCATTTGTATGTGATTACCTTGTAGAGGTTCTGGGAGATTTTGAGATGAAAAGAAACAATCTATTGAATAAAAATAGTACCTTGTTTGAGTGTAGAAAATATGTTTTTCTGAGTGCAAATGCTAGAAAAAAATTACTATTTCATTAAATTACCCTTTAAGTTCAAACCAAAGCAGGAAACCTATCTATGTTCTCTGTTTATATTAAGCACTGTTAAGTAAATTGAATGGAATCTCTGAAGATAAAAAAATATATGTATTATATAAGTGTTATTGTTTTTCTACATGTGTATTCATTCATTTGTTCAATACTGGGGTTCTTTCTCTACGATGAATTGTTCTAAGCCCAGCAAATATGTTGTTAAACAAACACATGCACATCTCTTCTCAATAAGAAAGCTAAAGGAGAAAACAATCATGCAAATATGCATGAAGATTTAATTAAGAAAGTATTGTTTAGACAACAGGTGATATAGAACCTATCCTATGAGCAATGTAAGCCATTAAAGGGCTTTAAGGAAGAATGCAGATGTCCTTAAGGTGGAGAATGGTTTTGAAGGAATTCCAAATATATATAGATATATCTTTTCTAGCCTATACTAGGAAAGGTAATTCTAAGTATGATGAGAATCACGACTATGAAGACGATATTTGATTTGAGGGCTGCTTGGTAAAGTACAATCATTAGTATTTTATGATGTTTTAGACATATTTTAGATATAAATACATGTGTGGTCTTGATTCTTTTAATTTTGTATATATGTGCTTCTGTTTGTCAGTACAGGTGCACATAATCCATGATTCATGTATGGAAGTTGGATGACAACTCTCAAGAGTTGATTGTGTCTTGCCACCTTACAGAATCTGGTTATCAATCTCAGGTCCTATGTCTGATATGTGTGTCTCTACCTGCTGAGCCTTTTCATGGGCCCTTTATTCTCCTAAGTGATGCTTAGGCTTTTTCTTCTTTCAGCATGTATATCATGGTGATTTTAAGGGAGAGAGACTAGGCATGGCAAGGTCCTTTTAGCCACAGTTAATATTATGTGCTATTTTGTGCCAAATACCATGCCAGGTGTTGGAAAGTTAACAAAAAACAAATTATGATTTATATACATAGGAAGTGCATGGTCAACTAGGAAAGAAAATATAAAAAAATTTATCAGGCAGTTGCAATATAATAGTAAACTCTTTAGATATGCATATGCCCAGGGTAATAGAGAATCCCAGAGTTGGAAAATATCCAAGATGGACTGAGCAGGGGAGCAGAGGGACCACTGAAGAGAGAGAAGAGCCATGTGGAGTTAGGGTTTAAAGACCCATACATTTGCTAAACCTGTCTACTAGGTAATAAGCATAGAAAATAAAAAGACATTTTTGTTAGTTTTTCTTTTTATCTTCTGCTTAGTATAATAAGCAACTTGGCTGTCTATTACATGTGTCAGAGTCAATAGACAATTTCCAGTGTCACTGGATGAGATTTCATCTCTGATAGAACAGCTACTGTGTTTGGAGGTTTCAAATATAATATACACAATGATCCAGAAAGCATCATTCATAAAGTGATATTTAATAAGAACTTGATAGAAGTGAAGGACTTAGCAATGTTGATATCTTGGGAATGATATTTCTGGAAAGAAAGGTGGAAAATGCAAAAGACACAGGTAGAAAGAAGCCTTTAGGTTACAAGGAACATCAAGGAAGCCAGAGTGCCTGAGTGAAAAGTGAGAGGAAATTAGGAGATAAAATCAGAAAAATAATGAAGGTAAGATTTCAGATCTTGCAAGCATGTATACAATTGCATGAATTCTGGCATTCACTCTAAGCTAGACAGCCATTGGCAAGTTTTGAGGAAAGGTTTAAAATAATCTACTCTATTTATATGGATCTCATTGTATCCTACATTGAAAATAAACTGAAGAGAGTAAGGACTCTTTAAGAGAGATCAATTAGGAGACTCTTTCTAAATGGACTAGGAAGGCTGTCTAAAAATCTAGAGTTTATATTTTAAAGGTAGATTCAGGAGGTATTATGTTTATATAAATAAAGATAAAATTTATTTTGATCACATGACACTGATTTGTTTCATATTCTATAAAACACATACAGATAAAGGAGTCAAGTATACAGTAGAATGTTTTTAACTAGTATTGTTGTTGTCCAGTGTTTTGCTTAGGAATTGCATTTACAGATTTTCTTTTTAATTTAATACTCTACCATAAACTTTATCTATAGAATAAAATTCTTAAGCACAAGTTACAATAAATACTAGCAAACATATTGTACATATAAGTATGTTTTTAACCTCTGATTCAACTTGAAGAAATAAGAACAAAACTAGTAGGTTATTCGTATATTTTTACAGGAAGTTCCAAATTCTCAAACAGAACTTATATTATCATATTTAGATTTTTAAAAGCTAAGCTGTAGCTGGCCAGTGGTGGCACATGCCTTTAATCCCACCATTTGTGAGGCAGAGACAGGTGGATTTCTGAGTTCGAGGCCAGCCTGGTCAACAGAGTGAATTCTAGGACAGCCAGGGCTATACAGAGAAACTCTGTCTCGGAAAACCAAAAAAAAAAAAAAAAAAAAATAGAAAGAAAGAAAAGATAAGCTGTAACAAAATGGTTTCCTTTCTAATACTTTCTTTTATAATTTTATCATTATTTTTATTATTTCTTTTATTTTTTGAGATTATAATATAATTAATAATTCCCCCTTTCTTTTCTTTACACTCTCCTATATATTTCTCCATGCTTGCATTCAAATTATTGCGTTTGAAATTTAAATTAATATTTGTATTAAATGTTGTTGCATGTATATATGTATATATACATACATATATACAAATATACATACATGCATACACACATATCTAAAATTTAAATATAACCTGCTCAGTCTGTTAAATGTTTGTTTTTAGGACTGACTGACCAAGCTAGCTCAGTCAGCCAACAGGGTCTTGAGGGAGGGAGTGAGGAATGAATAGAAAAAGACAATTAGAAACCACTATAATATGAGTTCAGCCAGTTCTGAAGCTGAAGCACGTTTATTTTTTTCCAGTCTGTTTTTATATCATTCTAGGTACATACAAAGAATATGGTCAGTCCTAGATCATAGACAAAGTAGTCAAAGAACAAACAAGGCAATAAACAAAGTTATCAAACAAATCACTAAACAATGTTCTGTATTCTCTGTGTGTAGTGGTTTATCAGGATGATCAAGATACAAGAAACACAATACATTCCTCGGCTGTATTTTTCTTGAGCCTACTTTCTTGTTCTAGCCCAATGTCAAAATCCTGTCAAATTCCTGCCAAATTCCTAGAAACAACCCCAAAGGCTCTCCACAACTGACCATTTGGTAGTGGATAACCAACTATTGTGCTTTTCCTTGGGAAAGACTATTTCTCCAAGTCTCAGAATTCCTTAGTTGTCTGAAGTTTTTGTGTAGAATTGAGGCCTTGTGGCCCCAGTAATGTTAGCATCCCTGTTGCTGTTCATCTAATGTTGAGGTAGACATGTTGATGAGATTTTATGGCTATATTTGATGTTACTAGAAGACAGTCTCATGGCAAACTCCCTGATCTTCTGGCTCTCACAATCTTTCTGCTCCCCTTTTTCAACAATAAACCCAACATATTTTGATATATTAAGGAATATGGAAAAATGAGTTATAAATGATTTTAAATATGTTGGCCTTTATATCTAGAGATACAGAGTGAGTAATTATTGAAATGATAAAGACTAGACCTCAGTGGTTTCTTTTAGGTAATGGCGCATTTGCAATGTCTTTTATGTATCTTACATTTGATATATTGGATATACAGTTGTATATGTGAATTCATCTGGAAAGACTACTAAAGAAAAAATTACTTTGGAAATGAACAACATTATTTAAGTGCTAAGAAAAATCTATGAGATCAACTGAAGACTGTTAGAAACATAGTGATGACAGACTGACAAAATCTTTATCATAAGGTTCAAATCCTTGTTCCATAATCCCTGTCTTACATAGAATTACTAAGAGATTATTGTGTATTAGGTATTGTTTTAGGTAAAATTATTAATAAAAATAAGATATTATCTCTGTTTCTAGGGAATATATGATCCAGTAGAAAAGTGAGTTGCATTACTAATCATAATCATACTGAAACACTGACACACTAGAGAAAAGTTTAAAATATTATATAAACACAAACTTTACCTTGGTTAGATGTAGTGAGAGGCTGATAGAAAGATTTTCAAAACAGATGACTTTTGACAAAAATATTTCAGTGATGAGTTAATATCTAGGAAACAACAGATCAAATCAAATCTCAGCACTTGGGAGGCAGAGGCGGTGGATTTCTGAGTTCAAGGCCAGCCTGGTCTACAGAGTGAGTTCCAGGGCTACACAGAGAAACCCTGTCTCGAAAAAAACCAATATATATATTGTCTCCAGAAATACATCACAAAACTGCAGTGTCTGTATATTGTTTTCAAAAAGTAATTTTAATTTATAAGGCAGATAAGTTAAAGAAGACAAAAAGTAAGCAGCAAGGACCAGTTCATTAAGGATCTTAGATGACATGCTAACGGGTTTGGAATTTATCTTAGAAATGATTGGTTGTCATTGAAGTGTTTTTAATCAAATGGACTTTTTTATTTTAGAGAAGCTTATGATGACAAAATGGAAAGAAACGATAAGAGAAACAAAGCAAATAATGTCTGGTTTCTTATTTGCGTGAGTGAATTAATGGATTGATCAAAACCTCCTAGATCACTGAGGATCCAGTTTTAAGACTGTTGTAGAATTATGAGTATGTTGCTCCAACACGATTCAAGTTGAGTGTCTTGGCACTAGAAAGGTGAATTCTGGATGTCTGTGTACTTTACTAACAGTTGGTGGACTAGTATTTTCCTTTTTACATGATCCATCCAAGTTTATAACATTTAACTTTGTAACAGGACCATTTCTTCTTTGCTAGTGCAAAAACAGATCAAGTGCTGGGACATATGGCTCTAGAGGACCATCAAATCAGATCTACAGCTGTGCTCTTTGTCCTTCATAAAGGCCTTTTCTGACTATTTAAAGCTTTTCCTGGGCTTGATCAAAATAAAAATCATTTGAAATATAATTAATTCTTACATTTTGTGCTGAATCGCTAATTCTCAATGCCTCTTAACACAGAACAGAGTACTTGAGAACTGAGTTAACTAGGACCTTTACAAAAAAAATTGTGCTTTTTATTTTAAATTCTATTTTGACAAAACAGCTATGGAAGAGATATAATTATTCAATGATAAAAGGGGTGCCTATAGCTCTTAAATATTGTTTGAAGGAAAAACAAGTAAAGGAAGAATTAAACTTAAATGTGAGAATTATATCCAAGTGAATAAATAATTTCTTTCAAATAATCATAATGTGTTTGTGACTTTTGTGATATGATCAAAAAGGTTACCAGGAATAGAAGGTGCAATAAATAGTAAACTTTTTATTCTGATAAAAAAAATCATTACTGGATTAACTTAGCTTAATTAAGGAAAAAAAAGAGAAAACTCATGTGAATCTTGATGTTTGAATTTACAGACTTGAACTCGGGGAAATATCCAGAGTACAAATAGAACTGTACATTGAAAAATATCCTTTATTTTACTAACTACTTAGCTATAATAGGTTTTTATTTACTTATATAGTAGTTCATAAACATTCTATTATATGAAATGATAATTATCTTTAGAAGCCATAGGAACTTTCCATGGGATCCATAATTTTAAAATTATTTTGCTAGCAGTGCCAATGGAATTAATATACAAATACTATATTTTGAATGTTGAAGATTGATAAAATATATCAACATTTAGAAGATACACATGGCCTAATGAAGCAGTATTTTCTAAGCAACCAATGGGTCTTAAGACAAATAATGCATGAATAAATATCCATTCAAAATGGAAGATAGGCCATTGGATTTTAAAGAGGTATGATATAAAAAGTAAATTGTTATTATATGTGATTCCACATTTCAGCTAATTTTTAAGATGTTATTACTTACTTGGTATTTTATGAAAGATCACCTATACTTTTTGAAAAGTTTCAAAGATCACTTACACTTTTTGAAAAGTTTAATAAAATTTCTGCAGTTTCAACTACTTATCTTTGGGCCATATTTTTTCATATATTTCAAACAAAAATACATCACAAAAGACTGGTCAAATATGAAAATTCATCCATCTTCTAACAAGCCAGGTACTAAAAATAATTTTTACAAGTGGAAAATAATAGCAATCTTCTCACTGCTTTGCCTTTAAAAAGAAAGTCTTTGCTCTTGGAAAATATGTTACTAACATTATGCTACATGGTTTTGTGATTTTATTATTTAAATGTAACATTAAATATTTTTAATTTTCTCAATTTTAGTTATTAATACAATACATATACTATATAGAAGCTCCTTTAGAGCCTAGATAATTTTTAAAATATCCTTTATTGTTTTGACTATTATTATTTCTACTTATTCATTTTACATCCCATTCACTGCCTCTTCCAGATCATCCCCTCCCACAATCTTCCCCCCACCTTCTTGTCCTCTGAGCAGGTGGGGACCTCCTGGGTATCCCCCAAACCTGGCACTTGAAGTCTCAGCAATGCTAAGGGATCTTCTCCCATTGAGGCCAGACAAGGCAGTCCAGCTAGTAGAACATATAGCATATACATGAACCTAGATAATTTTTATTTTATTTATGTGTGTGGACATGTGTGCACATGCATATTCATATTATGGCACTCTTATGAAAGTTACATAACAACTTTTGGGAGTCAGTTCTCTCTTTTGAACATATGGGTCTCTAGATCAAACTCAGGTCTTCAGGGTTTGTATTAAGTAAGTACTTTTACCTACTGAATCATCTCACAATTTAAGAGACCATTTCCAAGTTTTAAGAATAAAAATTTCCATATAACCTAATAGGTCAATGATTGCTAAAATGTAAAGGAACTGGTTTTTTAAATTTTTGAGTTTTTTGTAGAGGCTAGACATTCATGTTCTGGCAGATGTATAACAGTCAAAATGTTTCCCCATGTCTGTCTCTTTGCCATGCTGATTATTTCTTTTCAGTGCAGAAATTTTGAAACTTCATGTCATTCCATTTATTTGTTCATAGGATTGTTTCCCATGCTATTGGAATCATTTTCAGAAAGTCCTTACTTATGCCTACATGTTATTTCCCCATTCCTCTTCCTCCCCACATATTCTCACCTTCTGATATCTTATCATATGTATTTTATTATTGTTTCTTTCTTCCTTTTCCATCACTTTATTCTTTCCTCCTTCCTACTTTCATGACCTAAATACAAAAATCTACATTCTATACCTGAGAGTACAGATACATAATGACCATAGTTTCCGCCCATTTTCTTTCAAATTCCTTGACTTCATTTTTCTTTAAGATGTAATAAAATCCCATTATGTACAGAGTATGTTTTCTTGACCTATTCTATTTATCTGTTGATGAAACTAGGTTAGTTCCATTCCTGGCTGTTGTGAATAAAGCAGGAATAAATGTGTATATATAAATGTCTCTATATTGTGCTGACTTAAAATCTTTTGTGTATCTATCTAGGAAATACTATAACTATGAAGAGGGATAATAAATGGTATAGAGGCAAATATAATGATAAATATATATGACAAGTATATAAATATGTACTGGTTTTTACATGTATTTGAGTATGTATGTGCCCATACATTTATTTTTACCTACTTGGGTGTTGGGGGTATGTTTAACTGCTACCACCTTTGCCCAGGGTTGGCTGTACTATGAGCCCCTCCCAGCTTCCCTTTTCTTCAACCCATTTTTGATTATGGGAAGTGAACAAGCTACCAGTCCTCCCCCACTTTCCCTGAATCTGCAGATAAAAGACACACACAGTTTGTTACTTTACAACTTGCCTTCTAGACACATTTGCTGAGCTTTACCATCTCCCACCTCGAAAAGCATTCCTTTATCAATTTATTATGTCCATTTCTCAACTTTCCCTAAACTTCAGTGCATAGTCCCACCTAGCCCCTGCCAAATATCCTTGGCCACACACCTATAGTAGAGGCCCCAGGCCCTACCTATCCCCCAGATCTCACAGGGTTGCTGTGTTCTTCTTCCAAAGCATGGCAGAAAGACCTTTTTCTCCTTCCTTGTATCTGCCTTTTCTTCCTGTGACCTGGAAGTCCCACCTATACCTTTAGCCCAGCAATTAGCTCCCAGCTTTCTTTCTGACAAATCAAGAACCAATTGGGAAACAAGACCTTAGCATCAGAACTGCCCTCTTTACCTAGCATGACTTTACAACTACCATTATGTCTTATTGTTTCAGAATTAACATTGTTTGGACATCATCGTTCCATATGAGGAATGATAGGTAATTTCGAATAGTTGTATAGTATTCCAATACATAGAAAGAATGATTTTCATTAATGAATACATATGCAAGATATGTGAAGTGGAATTACTAAGTAAAAAGAATATATGTATTTATTTAGCTTGGCACGGTGACACACACCTTTAATTCCAACACTTAGAGGTAGAAACAGGCAAATCTCCATGATGTTGAGGCCAGCCTGACCTATATAGTGAGTTCCAGGATAGCCAGGGCTACAATGTGAGATCAGATCTCAAAACAAAACAAAAAAACAAAACAAAAACAAAACCTCAAAAATAATACATATATTTCTGGTCTCATAAAATTGCTTTCTTCCCAAGTTTATATTCACAGCTGTAAATGACAGCTTTCTGAAATCTTTGTCAGTATAGATTTTCCCCAAATTCTTTATTCTTTCCCAAGAAGATCAGGGGAAAAATTGTATCTTATTTTTCTCACAATGATCTGTTCTGAAAATTTTCTCAAGATCGCAAATATTTTTCAGTAATATATATGTTTTCACTTATTTACAAGGGAGTTGACACAGGTAACCTTTAAATTAAAGGTTAAATTGCTATAAGCAATCTGTAAATCTCTAAATAAAAATTTTAAAATAATATAAAACTTTAACTTTGGATGGAATGCTCCTGAGAAATGAGCTCAGTACCTCAAACTTTAATGAACATTTTTACTCTGGCATTCTGCCTTAAAACTTTGTCAGATACATTTTGAGCTATGAAAGAAAGTTAGGTTATAACTGTTAGTCATAGGACTAAAGCTAAAACCTTGAGCAAAAGTTGTAATAATATTTCAAACTGTAAAATAAAACAAGCAACACAACACTTTAGTCCTCCATATAAGTGATATGCTACTTCTTTACCTATTCTTTTGTTGAAAATTAAGAGGAATGGTATTTCTGTATCTGTCATCAGTGGCAACTGTGGTCAAATCCCTCAATATCTTACTTTATATATTTACCAGACTTCTGTTTTTGAACCTGAGAAAAAGGGGATTTTCTACATACTCTTATTCAAGATCTTGAACTTAGACATAATTACAGCATTTTCAGAATTGAAATTTTTCTGCTATAGATGAGAAATTCATTGGAATTCCTACCTTGTTAATATGATGGGACAGCTCATTCCACTTAGATGCAAGTATTTTCTAAAATAACATCACAGTCTCATGATTGCCTTGTTTGTTTTCAATTTCTTGTCTCAATTTAATTAGCAGAGAACACTGAAATGACACTTAGTGTGTAATAAAAGAGTATCAGAAAGAAATAAAGAGATCAGAAGGAGCTACTACCTTTTTTGACACTTTATTTACATTTCAAATGTTTTCTCGTTTCCAGGTCTCCCCTTTGGAAACCTCCTATCTCATTCCCCCTCCCCTTCCTCTATGAGGGTATTCCCCCACCCACCTACCCACTCCCGTCTTTCCTTCCTGGCATTCCCCTATACTGGGACATTTAACACTCTCAGACCCAAAGGCCTCTCCTCTCACTGATGGCCAACAAGGCCCTCCTCTGCCACATATATGGTCAGTACCATGGGTCCCTCCATATGTACTCTTTGGTTGGTGGTCCAGTCTCTGGGAGCACTGGGGGCCTGACTAGTTGTCAATATTGCTCCCTCCATGAGGCTGCAAACTCCCTCAGCTCCTTCATTCCCTTCTCCAACTCCTGCATCTAGGAACCCATGCTCAGTTCAACAGTTGCTGTGAATTGAATCATGGGTGTTTCGAACTTTTGAGCTAATATGTGCTTATCAGTGAATACATACCTTTTAAAGGTCTGTCGCCTGTACGTCTTTTGCAAAGAAACTACGGAAAACACTCATTAAAAATTTTCAGAAATAGCCAAATGAAAAGATAAATGCATGATATTTGTTCTGTTTGATATGCATAGAGTTGATTGTGTGTGCTGATTTAGAAATGTTTATTTACTTTAATAATGAGCTGTAAGAGAGTGAACTGATTGATCCCTGAATAGTGAATCAACTATTTTTTCTAATCCTGTGTTAGATGCTGAATGAGATATGCCACCTGTTTTAAAGGAAAAAGTCATTACGTATATGATCAGGAGAAATTGTAGATCCTGCAGACATTGTCTTCTAATAAGGCTCATAATAAGTGTTGTGGTTTGGATCATGTCTGTTCCCACAAAAGCTATGAGTTCAAGGATTGGTTACTGGGATATAATGTTACTATGTCATGATGAAAGGAAGTAGCATAGTTGGTACATAGTCTTATAGGAATGTTGGAACCCTGCACAATTCTTTCATCCTCTCTATCACTCTGTCTCTCTTTCTTTACCTTTCTCTCTGTGTCTCTGTCACTGTGTCTTTGTATGTCTCTATCTGTCTCTCTGTATCTCTCTGTGTGTCTCTCTCTGCCTCTCTCTCTCTCTCTCTCTCTCTCTCTCTCTCTCTCTCTCTCTCTGCTTCCCACTTACCATGAAGTAACTAGCTTTTCTTATCATGTGCAGTTACAGTATACCACCTTTCTCCTGACCCTACCATCAGAGGTACGTAACAATCTATGGACTGAAACTCTGATGATATGAGCCAAAATAAACCTCTTTCTTAAAACTTGAGTGTCTTGAGTATTATGCAGTGCCATAAAGTTAACCAACACAATAAACTTTTAAAGTTGGTCACTATGAAGACCAAGTTGGCCTCAAACTTGTGATAGTCATACTGTGTAGCTTCATAAATATGTGGGTTTCGTATGTGTGTACCATCAGGGTCTGTTGTGCTTATACAATTTAAGGTTTAGTGAAAAGAAATATGCTCATGGTTGACTAGTAACTAGTGTACTTTCAGGATTCAAACTGAAATCAAATCTGGATCAGAGTTTTTACCTTTACCACTAACCATGTCAAACACAATGAAATCAAGCATACAATTTGGCGTACATATTGACAACATTTGGTGAAAATCAGAGTAATGAGCATCACATACCTCACAAAATAGGTAGAGTATTTTGATATTTGGATCAAGAGAAGTCATTCAAGTCAGAATTGACTGTGTGAGCTCACTCTAGAGGGAAGAGTAACAGTATGTGCTTGTAGGATTAAACAATGTACTAGCAATTATAATTTTGAATAGTGTGGTAAATAAGGTTGAATAGAAGGCTATAACTAATGTAAAACGTTGAAAGTGAGGCCATTATAGCTAAAAATTCTGAAGTCACAATGGAGAATCATGAAAACGTCCTGAGCAAGAAGAGTGATGGGAGAAAAAAAAAAAAAAAAAAAACATGGCGTGAAAATTTCTCTGAAGACAGTGAATTTAGTGGTTGGATGTTATTGTAACAATATGAAGTACTATCTTTTCAAAGAAAGCAATTTATAAGAGACAGGCCTCTAAAAGTGCAATTTTTATTGGTCCCAAGTTATTTGCTATTATTCACAATAATTTAAATTTTTTCTATTAGATAATTTCATGTGTATTTCATGTGTATATGTGTATGTATTTTGATAATATTTACCCTTGCTCCCCTCTCCAACTCCTCCAAGACCCTTCCCAATATGTCATCTTTCTATCTTAATGTCCTTTCTTTTATAACCCAATGAGTCCAATTAGAGCTGCCCCTGTGTATATAGGTATACAGATATACATGAACAAAATATGAGTGACTATACATCTGGGAAAAACTGACTCTCCCTCCCACAGTAACCATTGACTGCCAATAGCTCCTCAATAGCTGTAAGGCCCCATGGGTTCCTTTTCTATCCATGAAGAGAGGTTGACAGATTTGATCTTATGTAGGTCATGTTAAGACAGGCATAACTTCTGTGAGTTCATGAGTACATTGCCCTTTTTCATGTCCAGAAGACACTTTTCTCAGTTGTCCTCTTCAACTTATGTCTCTTCAAATCTTTCCACCCATTCTTCTGCAATTTCTCTGATACTTTGAGGAGAAGGTTTAATAGATGTCCCAGACTAAGCTGAGCACTTCCCAGTCACACTCATTCTTGTTATATGATTAAACTAGTGGATTAGAGACCCTTGCCCTAGGCATCCAAATCACTGGGCCAAAAATATGTTGATATTTTTAAATTTGTATAAGGCACATTAGTGGCTCATAAGTTTAATATCCAAAATCATGACTGGTATTTTTGAATGAAATCGAAGTATAACAGAAAATGTCAAAGTACTTATCATATAAGAGAAATTATGAGAAATTATGTTTGTGATCATTGTATTTAACTTGTTTATGAGCTCACACATTCATTTTATTCACATTATAAAATGTTCTTGTTACAATGGCTTCTGGCAGCAAAAAAGTACAAGTTTTTGTTTTTTTAATCTGGACTATAGTGCTGAAACAGTAATTTTGCTTCCCATATAATTTATGAGAGTTTGCGTGCTCTATTTCAACATTAATGAAATACTTCACCAACTTGCCAGTTATTTTCATTTTTCTTGGTCCGTTTCTAAAAAACCACACTGGTGAATATACATTCATTCTTCCCCTATCAATCCATCTTTTACCAAATCATTATTTACCAAATCATGAGCACTTCTCATATGTCATTTCCCCCTTCCAGGAGACACAATGGTCATTCATTCACATATTTTAATTATACTGAAAAAATTGTGATTGAGTGTGTAAATAAAGCCTACACTCCCATAGTCTTATTTGAAAACTTTTCTATTTTTTTAGTTTTAAATTTTCTCTCATACAATATATCCCAACTTCTACCTCTCCCCCATTCCTCACAGTCCCCATCCATCTACCCTCTCACCAAGATCTACTTCCCCCATAACCCCCAGAAAAAAGGAGGACTCCTAGGGACTTAAACTGAGCATGGTCTGTGGAATCAACTACGTAGGGCTTATGGGGTCTCACAGAGAATGAACCTGCAATTGCAGAGCCTGCATGAGTCTATGCTATGTCCTCTTAATATATGTTGTTGATTTAGTGTTTGGGGGGGACTCTTGACTGTGAGTTGGAGTACCTCTGACTCTTTTGCCTGCTCTTGGGACCCTTTTCCTCCTACTAGGTTTTCTTGCCTATCCTTGCTGTGCCTGGTCTTATTGTAGCTTGTTCTCCTTTCTATTTTTTTAAAAATGTTTTTCTAAAAAAAAAAAAAAAAATGGAAACCCCCATGGAAGAGTTAGAGTAAAGATTGAAGGGGATAGCAAGCCCACAGTGTTAAATAACCCCCCCCCCCCCAGCTCACCAACTAAGAAGCAAACGTGGGCTGGGCTGAGCCCTGCCCCTTCCAGCACATATGAGGCCTTGTCTGGCCTCAGTAGGAGAGGATGTGCCTAATCCTGTAAAGATTTGAAGCCCCTGGGTAGGGAGATACCTGGGGGGCATCCTCTCAAAGGAGAAGGGGAGAGGGAAAATCTCTGCAAGGGGGAATGTAAATAAATAAAATAATTAATTTAAAAAACTTTCAGTAACACTACCAGAGCCCTGTGGCTCTTAACTGTTCTACTTAATCAACTCAGAATTTATTGACATTCCTGTACACCTTTCTTATCCTTAAAGGGATGTTTTTAATAATCATTTTAGCTGGACAACATAAGAACCTCATGTAGAGCCAGGTGAATTTTTTTTTTACCATTCATTTCAGACATGTTTTGTTTTTTTTTTCTTGTGTTAAATAAATTGGATTTATTCCCTTTGCACATGCAAATAAAATTTAGCACAAAGACCACTTCTCCTTTAAATGCAGCCTAAGCCATGTCTTGAACATTGTTGTCAGTTAGTAAGTTCAAATGAATAAGTGAAAAGAAAATCCTGAATTTGTGACATTGGTTAGCATCTTCCTTTCTCTTGAACGTGATATAGTTCAGTAAAGTATTTCTCTGCAGGTTTTTCTCAATATAGTTGACAGTATAAGACAGAAAGGATCAGTATAAAGGATGATGGCTAGGAATCAGAAAGGATGCTGGGCTAGGAATTAGAAAATCTAAAATGAACCTTGGTTCTATTACCAGAAATTTCTGTCAGCTATTATATGCCATTTGATCCATCTGATTCCTGAAACTTACTATGCTGCTTCTATAAAAATAGTGAACTGATTTAGTTAACATAAGGTCTTTCCTAAGTGCTTTTAAGTCAGAATATTTATTACACCAATTTCATCCACTCAATTTTATTCACTCAATTTCATTCACTCAATTTCATTCACTAGTAGCCGTGAAATAAATCTAATTAGATATTTTCATTGATATCATATTATGGGAGTGAAGACAAACAATAAACAACCACAGCATGCATGTCTCTCTCTCTGTGTGTGTGTGTGTGTGTGTGTGTGTGTGTGTGTGTACCCATGTATGACATACAAGGGTGTGTTAAAATAGTGATACTTGCGAAATAAAAATAAAATAGTGAAACATTTGGCTTGGAAGTTATGTCTAAGGATATGATATTTTAGCAGAAGTCTGTATGAAGAAATCTATCAGGATAGAATAAAATGAGAACTAGGAGTAGATCATTGCATTTGGCAGCATTATAACTCACTGAGCACCCTGTAAAATGGTAGCTTTGATGTGGTGGTTTGGAAACTACCAGAATTAGAAGAATGAAGTGAAGAGAGTGTAGAAATAGAGAAAGGGAAGGCAAGAAATGTCTGTTCATCCCATACTCAGGAGGCAGAGGCAAGAGGATCTGTGAGTTTGAGGCCTGCCTGGTCTACAGACAGTTCCATGAGTTCCATGACAGCCAGTGGTAACATTGAGGAACCCCCATCTCGAAAAACAAAACAAACAAAATACCCAAACAAAAAACAAGTAAACCCCAACAACAAAAACAAACAAACAAACACATGCTCCTCTGTGAAGTCAGTGCACAGCAGAAGGAACATAGTGGGCAGCAAGGGCACTGCTGATCAATACGTGAGGAAAAGTTAACATGAAGAACAGATTAGTAAAAGACTTTAAGAAGTGGATACACTGACATCAGTTTCATGTACATGTTAGATTAGCTTTTTACATTATACTGGATTTTAATCAATATATAAGTGCTTTATATATTTAATATAGATATTTTGATATGTTTGGACATACACTATCATGCACTGACACCACCCTAACATCAATGAACCATACACAAGCTTCACCTCAAAAAAAAAAAAAAATCCAAAAACTTTCTCGTATTGCTCAGAGAGTAAAAAGTTTCTATTATATGTAATGAGTAAGTTCTATAAATATGCTGTACAATTTAGTACATAAAATGAACATTAGGTTATTATACATTTTAAAACTTTTTGGAAGCATAGATCCCATATTTGGTGCTTTTAACCATAAAAATACAGACACAACATCTTCTTAAGATATTCTTTCTGACTTAGATATGGTCAATAACAATTTGTTATTTTTTTTAATTAATGTATCATTCCATTCGTTTACATCTCAAATGATCTCCCATCCCCGGTTACCCCTCCACAAACCCCCCATCCCACATCTTCCCTCTCTCCCTTCTCTGCCTCTATGAGTATGCTCGCCCAACCCACCTTCTTCTGCCCCACCGCTCCAGCATCACTCTATGCTGGGGCATATAACCTCCACAGGACCAAGGGCCTCCCTTCCCATTGATGTCAGACAAGGCCATCCTCTGCTACATATGTATCTGGAGCCATGGATCCCTCCCTGTACACTCCTTGGTTGGTCGTCTAGTCCTTGGGAGCACTGGGTGGTCTGGCAAGCCAACATTGTTCTTCCTATGGGTTTGTAATCCTCCTTACTCCCCCAGTCCTTCTGCCAGCTCCCCACCAGGGTCCTGTGCTCTGTCTGATAGCTGGCTCCAAGCATCCACATCTTCATTGGTGAGTTGATGGCAGAACCTTCAAAGGAGCAGCCACATCAGGGTCCTGTCAGCAAGCACCACTTGGCAACAACAACAGTGTCAGGGTTTGGTGTCTGAACACAGGATGGATCCCCAGGTGGGGTGGTTCCTGGATGGCCCTTCTTTGACTCTCTGCTCCAATTTTTGTTCCTGTCTTTCCTTTGGATAGAAACATTTCTGGGTTTAAAACTTTGAGATGGGTGGGTGGCCACATCCCTCCACCAGGGGCCTTGCCTATTTACTGGAGGTGATCTCTACAGGTTCTCTCTCCTTTTCACTACACATATTGGCTAAAGTCATCTTCTTTGGGTCCTGGGAGCCTCTATCTTCCCCGGCTTCTGAGACTCTCCAGTGACTATCCACAGTTCCTCATCCCCCAATGCTGCATATTTTTATTTGATTTCCTGACCCTCTCTCTAACTCTCTCCCACCCCCTCCAGTATCTGATACTTTCCCTTCTCATTTCCTCCTCCTCCTCTCTCCCTCCCAGATCCCCCCTCCATCCACCTTCCACAAACATCCTGTTCCCCCCTTAACACAGGACTGAAACATCCACACCCTGGTCTTCCTTCCGCTTAAGCTCCAAATCGTCTCTGGGTTGTATCATGGGCATGTGAGCTTTTGGGCTAATACCCACTTATCAGTGAGTACATACCATGTTCATTCTTTTGTGACTGTGTTACCTCACTTAGAGCTAATCAGAGAATTCTCAACTGAGGAATCTTGAATGGCAGAGAAACACTTAACAAAATGTTCAACATAAACAAAACAACAAATAATATTTTTTTAAAAATGAAATGTTCAACACCCTTAACTCATCAGGGAAATGCAAATCAAAACAACCTTGAGATTCCACCTCACACCAGTCAGAATAGCTAAAATCAAAAACTCAGGTGACAGCAGATGCTGGCAAGGATGTGGAGAAAGAGGAACACTCCTCCATTGCTGGTGGGATTGCGAGCTGGTACAACCACTGTGGAAATCACTCTGGAAGTTTCTCAGCAAATTGGACATAGTACTACCTGAGGATCCTGGGCATATACCTAGAAGATGGTCCAACATGTAATAAGGACACATGCTCCACTATGTTCATAGCAGCCATATTTATAATAGCCAGAAGCTGGAAACCACCCAGATGTCCCTCAACAGAGGAATGGATACAGAAAATGTGGTACATTTACACAATGGAATACTACTCAGCTATTAAAAACAATGACTTCATGAAATTCTTAGGCAAACGGATGGAACTAGAAAATATCCTAACTGAAGCAACCCAGATTGTTATTCCTATCTCTCTCCCTTCATTTTTCTTCACATTCCCCTTTCCTTCTCTTTTTCTGCCCTGTTTCTTGTTTTTTTTTTTTTTTGAACTGGAAAAAAGGTCACTCACCAGTATTCTCATCTGGGATGTCTACTACTTTTTCAAATGTTTTCTTTCCCCCTTTGAACTAAAATTTCCCTCAATCTATTGTGAACATAACAGATTTATTTAAACACACACACACACACACACACACACACACACACACACACAAATAGCAAACTTCTATTGCTATATAAGAGAATTGAGTCTATCCTGAATATGTGCTTTATACAAGAGGAAAAAGCTTTCTGTTTATAAAAGTCTTACATCATTTATAAAGGTCTAGAATACAGAATTAAATGGGATATTTATGCAAGATCACAAATTGAGACAAAGCCATTCCCCTCACCTCATCTTCTCCATTATCATTATACTTTCAAAGATTGGTAGAAAAAAAATTTCATACTTTCTTTACATTTCAAATGTTTCCACCTTTCCAGATCTCCCTTTTGGAACCTCCCTATTCCCTCTCCCTCCCCCTGCCACTATGGGGGTAATCCCCCACCCACCCACCCACTCTCGGCTTCCCTCCTCGGCATAAAAACTCAGGTTCTTTTTAAATATTTAAATTATTTTTCTTTGTTTGAGAAATTGTGTGGCAGTCTCTATGATTACAAAGGTTCAATTCTTAAACCTTCAATTATAACTACTTGGTATAGAGTGAAAGGTTTCAACAATGGTTCAAGTAACACCCACACACCATTTATCCAGATGCACTGATTTTGTTGAGGAGCATAATTATAACATACATGCTCTTTTTTTCCTCTGAATAATTTGAGAATAAGTTGGAGATGTCATGCCCTTTTAAACACATGTACTTCCATATATATTTTGAAAGACCAAGTATATTCTCTTTACTAGACCATAGTATTAGTATTAAAATCTAGAGATCCAACTAACTCTTTAGTTGTCTTTTTAAAAAATATATAGTCCATATACACATTTGTTTAATTGGCCTCATCCTATATTTCAGCATATTTTGGAGGACAAGTTCAAATTCAGAAGCACACATTGTATTTGTGTATCTTCTTCTTTAGTGTTCTTTAATGCAGGATGAGATTGAAAGATTTATTTTTCTTGGCTGTGGTAGTTTGAAAATGCTCAGTCCAATAGAGGCACTATTAGGAGGTGTGGCCTTGTTGGAGGAAGTGTGTCACTGTAGAGGTGGGCTTTGATACCCTCCTCCTAGCCATGTCGGAGCCAATCTTCTCCTAGAGGCATTTGGATCGAGATGTAGAACCCTTAGCTCCTCCAGCACCATGTCTGCCTGGACACTGACATGTCTCTGCCTTGATGATAATAGACTGAACCTTGAACATGTAAACCAGCCCCAATTAAATGTCCTTATAAGAGTTATCTTGGTCTTGGTGTCTCTTCACAGCAGTAAAACCCTAACTAAAACATTGGCCTTAACATTTAGAAAGTATAGATGAACCACTTTACAGAATGCCCTTCTAAATAGGCTTTTATCAGGAAGATTGCTAGTTAAACAGAAACTACCTCTTTCTCAATGCATGTTATTGGATTTTTAAAATGCTTTTAATTGAAACAGAATTACCTCACTTCCACCTTCCCTCTCATTTCTCCAATCCCTTCCAGTTACCCTCTCTTGAACTCCTCTGACGCACCTCTCCAGTTGATATCCCCTGAATTTTATTTTATTTGCTACATATATACATATATATTGTATGCACAAATATATATGAATAGAACCTGCTGAGCACATCATTGTCATTTGTATATAATATGGTTTCAAGGATGACCACTCAGTATTGGATAACCAATAAGAGAACTCTTCCCCTGAGTAGGTTAATTCTCCTTCTTCCAGCAGTTGATATTTGCCTACAGTTCTTTGTCTATGGGTGGGACCTCATAAAATTTCTTTTTCACATTAACATTTCTATTTATGTTACTATTCTTCTGGTCTTATTTAGGTGACCATTTCGAGGAAAGAATGTTTCATAGAAGACATCCTCAGATTCTATCTCTTACAATTTTTCTGTCCCCTTTACTGCAGTGTTGCCTGAGCCATAGGTATGGATTAATAAGGTAGATGTATCCATTGGAGCTGGGCTCCCTAAAATACATTGATCCCAGTAACACCCATGATACATGGTGATTACTGGCATAGCAAGATATGTATAAAGGTGCAGGAAGTGGCAGTCACTTGTTGGTGGCAACAACCAACAGCAGTCTAATTGCACTTAAAGGCCACTTAACCACAGGGAAATCATTCCTGGTACTGGAAACCTAGACAGCTTTCTGGTGCTAGTGAAGCTATGAACCTTAGAAAATAATCTACTGCTGTCGTTGAGATAGACTAGCATAAATCCTTACCACATTCTAAATCTTATTCTTGTACCGACAGGTAAGTGTAGCTATTACCCTTCATCAAAGAAGCCTCTCTTTACAGCTGATAGAGACCAGCACAGAAAACCACAACTTATTAGATTTTATTAGTTATCTATATTTATAATTGTCATATCTATTTGATGGATTGACCTTTTATAGTTGTGAAATGCCCATCTTTATCCTTAGCAAATATCTTTGCATTAGTGCATCAGGAGAGCTATTGCTGCTAAATTAACTATCTTAGTTCTTTACATTGTCAATCTTTTGGTACTTCTGTATTTACAATACATTTTTGTAGACAATTCATAACTGTGTCTTGCTTTTCATAAGTTATTTGCATCATTTAAATTAGGCTATCGATGATATTTTCCATTTAATGTCTTTATTTATATGCTTGATATTCACGGTTGTATTTGTTTTGTATTGTTGGTATGGCCTTGTGAATGCAGTACCAGCATTTGACCACTAAACAACATGTCAAGTCCCATCTGCTTGGTGTGATTGTTTTGTTTTGCTTTCTCTTGAACATCCTTTCATCCTTTCATTTTGGAAAATCAAATTTTTTAGTGTTTTATTTCAATTTCTTTACAGACCTTATAGTATACTTCTTTACATTCTTTCTAGGTATCTTTGGAGATTGTAATATATATTTTAGTTTAGAGTCACTTGCTCTCTCTCTTTATCTCTTGTCTTACTACGTATCTCAGGCTGACTTTGAACTTCCAATCATCCTGCCTCAGCTCCTGAATTACATTATAGGTATGCCTGGCTAGAATACATTTTTTGCTTCCTATAAAATATGCCAATTCTGTTACAGTATGTTTATTCATCTTTTATCAACCTTTATAGATGATTATATATTTTAATTTACTATGTTGTTTTTGTGATTATGTTTATGAACTTATATTATATACAACCCAATATAGGAGAGAACCCCCCAAGCAAGTATAGGCAGCCTCTAAAAATAAAAATTAACAATTTATAAGTAATGTAGCAAAAACTAGAAAAAATTAGAAAAACTGTATAAAACACATATAATAATTAAAATTGACAACTTACTGAGACCATCTAGCTTTAAACAATACCTTTTGACAATCATGTGTGCTGTGCTACATGCCAAACAACTGTCTATTGTCAAAGACATTACATGTAAAAATAAGACATATTATCAATCACCAAATACAATTTTCAAAGTCAAACAAATATATAATAAGCTTTATTTAGAACTTTATTTAGCCTAATTATGTGGTTTTTGTTTTTTCAAGGCATTTAGTAAGTTTCTGTTAGTGTGCACATGTTTGTATATTTATACTTAATGGTGACTGAATGTGTATATTTTGTGCACAATTGTTCACAAAAAAAGTGGGTGAAGGAGTTATCAATTTAAATATCTCTTGTACAATTGCTGGTAGTAAGGGGTAAGTAACCTATTCCTTGTATGCATTATTTCAATTCCCTGTTTGTAAAATGACCACAAAAACCTTAGTAGTTCCTCAGTGACTGGAAAGGCTTTTGAGATTAATGCATATTTCAGTAGATGATAAGTCAGTATAAGCTTAGTTGCAAAGGAAGAGTTAGAGCTATGACATTCCCTGGAAGAAATAAAAAGTCAGATGAAAACCATAGTTCAGTTGAAGCACCAATATAAAGTCTATTTTTATTAGAAGTATGCATTGCCTAATTCAATATCTAGAGGCTTAAGAGTCAGTTACAGATCTTGGTGAATTATAGGTCAGTGTAGTAGAAATGTCAATGGTCTAAAGTAGTTTCTTTACAGAAAAACAACTTTAATTCCCACCTTTATGTCATATGTTCAGATTACTTACGATTCAGATTACTATTCATCTTGAGACAGGGTATTCTATATTCTTTGTCAGATATAAAGATAGTAGATGTGGAATTTTGTGAAGGTGTGTGGCAATAGAAAGAAGCTTAGAGATAATAATACAGGTTGAATTTTTAATACCACATTTAGGACTTTAAGTCTTATAAATATATTCTCAGAATTATTCTTGTTTGAAAATGTTATACATACATAATGTGTTTTGATCTCCCTCTCTTATCTTTCTTCTGCTCTTTCTGAACCCTTCTTTGCAGCATGTCTTTGGCTTTCATGACGTCTTTTGTTGTTATTTTATGAACCCACTGGGTTTAATTGAGGTAACCTGCATGCACAGGGGCATGGTGCTATTTACTGGATTGTGAGCAACTTATGAATGGCTGCACTCATGCAAAAAAGTGTGTCCTCCCTTTGCAACCAGTAACTGCCAATAGTTCCTTGACTAGGGATGAGGCTTTGTGTGCTCCTCCCCCATTCATACTGCTGTCTGACAGGCTGGATCTTACGAGGTTACTATAGCTGATGTTCATGGGTGCAACAGTCTTGTAATGTCTAAATGTCTTTCTGCAACACAAATCCCCAATCTCCTACTCATACATTGTTTCTGGCCTCTCTTCTGGGATGTTCTCTGAGTCTTGGAAGAAGACTGATATGGATGTTTGGTTCAGGGCTAATCACTCAAAAATCACGTAGCATCACTCTGAAGCATTTATATGAATAAGTAGTGAGAAGGTGAATTTGCATTATATCACACAGTTACCACCCTTTTTTTTGACCACATTTACAATCTATTCATTGAGGTAATGCGTGTGTTAATTACCTTTTTAGCTATTCCAAAACTTATATTCACATACACTTGAAAGCACCTTGTATAATAAATACATATAATACTGTAATTTGTTGTGCAAAAGTATAAGATATTAAAAAGGGAAACATTTGTTCTTTAACTATATGCCTGACATTGTTCATAAATTCAAATCAGTGTATGCCCACTTGAATGAACATGAGTGACACAGTGGAAAAGTAAAATGATGTGAGACCAGTATGTCTATCAAGGTACTTCCTTGAATTTGGAGTATGTTCTTATCTTAGCATTGCCAGAATTCATGGTGCCAGCTTTCAAAAATCCATCCTAAAGTTGTTCACTTCCCTGTTCTGAGCAAGTATCCAGTGACTACTGGTGACAATGGTCCCACTTCCTGCATCCTGCTCCCACTCCCACTCCCACTGTTCCTTCCCTCCTCTTCTTCTCTCTTTTAGAACAAGCTAATGACATTCAACCTTAACTGAAACCTCTCTGGGAAGAAAATTTTAGCACACTTATTTTAAACTTGTAAGGTATATTAGCTAAGAATGTGAGATTTTTACAGATAAAGAAATTAAACAAGGAATAATATATTACATATTAATAAATGTGACATTCAGGGCAGGAATGACTTTAGAAATCATAGTAACTTTGATAGAAACAGTGACCCTCGTTAAGATTTTTTTCTTTCATCTTTCTGCCACATTTTCTTTTCCTGGTAGGAACTGGAGAGAACAGAATATTCCCATCTACAGTGATTGATTTTTGACAAGGATGCTTATAGTCAACTTCCTGAGATCTAAGCATCTTAGTTTTAGACCTTTTGCTCATATTTTGTATTGCTTCATATTGAATAAAAGACAATCAGAAATATAGCAGTGTTATTATATGATGCTCACTTATTAATTATTCACAGAGAATAAGACATTTAATAAATGGTTGGAATGATGTTCTTGAAAATCTCAGTAGGCTTCCTGTTGCAGTTACTTTTAGAGATTCCATTTAGGACTTGAGAATATAGATGATTTACTATGCTGTTGAATAGCACAAGTGTCTTATCACTGTTCAAACTTTAAATAAGTAAAATACACAGTGTTCAAGATATAAAAAACAGAATGGTGAGGAGACCCAGATTTCATTAAATGTTCACATTTATGAGGGCATGCTTGTGACACAGGAAAGACTACATTAGCAATTTATTTATTGATGAATATTTTTTCCTGGGTAAATTTTAATCAAAACTTATGTGAGGCATTATACCATAATTTATTTAATATGTCCTATTCATTATATTCTCTGAGTGTAATAAATCAAGATCTTTAATAAATTATATCTACTTCAAAACCTTATACTCTCAATTAGATCTTCTTATATGAACAAAATAAATGTCACAAGAAATATTTTTAATGATAACAAAATTGATCATTACTTCAAGCATTATTGCCTTCTTTAGTGGCCTCTTCTTGTACAAATTTCTATGCAATTTACTCTTATTTTCTTGGGAAAAAAAAAAGCCCCTGGTATTGGTGCTATTTGAGAGTGAACTTACTCTGTAGTAGAACTTGATACCTTAAGGATGGTGGTCACCCTTATTGAATCTGAGCTTCAAAAATGATGTCTTTTTTTTTGGAATGTATCCATGAAATTATTTGTTTCTATTGCTGAGAAGAATAGAAAACAGTCAAAATGTTCAAGCAGGTAGTTCAGAAGCAGATCTTTATTTTCGATCTGGTGTTCTCTTTGGATGTTTTAGATGTTTACCCATTTATTTTTATCACATTTTTTATTCACCCCCTAATTCCCCCAAAGGCTTGAGCCAACATATAAAAATACATGAAATATGTGGAAATGGGCAAAATGAAAGGAAGGATGAGTAAACTGATATTAAGTCAGGAGAAGGTCAATATGCACATAAAAGTCATGCTGCTGCTGGATTCAACTGCAAACACAGAAGAACCTGTTTAAATAGCTTCAAGCTAATAGAGGCAGGACAGAGTGAAACAACCCGGGGGGGGGGGGGGGTTGAAGGGGGAGCCCATCGAATACTTGTAGCATTTCAGGGGCCTTCTTACATTTGCTCTCCAGTAAAATATACCTGTCTGTCTGGAAAGAGTAAGCAAAAAGGACAAGATGCTGAAAACGTGACTGAACATTCATGTTTTTAAGTGTTCAAATGACAGTCCTGATTTGGAACAAAATAATTTTGCAGAAAAGAAGTGATCAAGTTGATGTTTTCATTTCTCCACATTAAATCATGGTATACCCATTACGCAGACATTACTAAAAAGTAAAAATGACCAAAATGTCAACTAGAATTTTAGCCCAAGCACTTTCATCTGACTGTGGAAATAGAAGGTCTGTCTGAGCTGGTCCAGGTGATAATTGTTATTCTATGTGACTTTGCTCATAGAAACCAGATTTATGCAAAAAAAAAGAACTGATTTTAAGGGTCCATGATTTGCAAAGAATGATACATCAGACTCAAATAGGATGCAACAGCAAAGAGCGTTCATTCTGTAGAGAACCTTCATGCAGGGGTGTGCAATATTTCTGGATGGAAGATGGAGGTCTGAAATCTGCAGGGTTAATTTAAACCCTGCTAGGGTAGGAGTGTACAGGTTTTACCTTTCTTTCCCTTGACTAGTTGACTTTATCTCCAGGGGTATAGGTGCCTTTGTGATTGGTTAAGGCTCTGGGGGATTTTGAGGACTTTTGCTAATTAACTATACTTGGCTCAACCTACGTGGTAGGGCAGCTTATACAGGTCCTGTGAGGTTGGCTCAAGCTAGGTGGTAGGACAGCTTCCTGGTTGGCTAACCATGAAATGTGTTTTTTCTGGTATTGATGTGTTTCGGACTTTTCCAGTTCAGTGGAAACATAAATTTAGTCCTAGTGTCCCAAACTGCCAGTTTGTAGACTGTCATGGGGTCAGCCTGGCTCTGGCTAACTCTGTCCTTTCATTATCTCAGTTGAAGAACATTTCTATGCTTACAAAAGTGTTAGGTTTTCTTAGTCTTTACAATGTGACTTAATGTCAGACATGAATAAATTTGAAGAGATGATATTCTAGATGCTTTAGGATCCCAAGGTATGTACACTTACACTATTCATTCTCCAGTGACTTCTACTTTGAAACCATGTGGTTAGATCCTTTAGTCCCCTCCTCATTATTTCAAAATTTCCCATGGTGCCTTCTTTGAAAAGCAGATTTAAAATTATATTGTCTGGGGATGTAACTCAGTGTTAGTTTGTGTTTATCAAACTCAAGGCTCTGTGTTAATTCCTTATCACAATACTACTACTACTACTACCACTACTACTACTACTACTACTAATAATAATAATAAGCAAAATATCATCCCCTTTATAAAGTATAAGATTGTTCTTTTCCCTTGTGGTTATGAGTACCTTTTAAAAAGAATCTAATATACTTTCCTATTTAGGTCATTATCTGCCTTTTATCCTTAGAATATACATGCCTTATGAGCAGACAATTTTTTAAAATGTCTATCAAAATTAAATGATATTCCTATCATCTAGAATCTTAAAGGATGTGACTCAGTATCCTTTAGTAGAATCACTGTATTGAACAAATATTATCAGTGTCTTGTTCTAAAACAGTTTCAGAACTAAACAAAAGTTATACATATTATTCCTTGTTCATTGTATGCCTCGGCTATCCCATGGAAGACATTGATTTCTTTCCTGCTGCACACTCCCTTTTGACTGTATGCTATTTGATGAGGCTGGTGAGAAACAGATGGAACCAAACACTGGGCAAATTAGGTTTGTAGAATAACAAGGTGATTAAAAATAAATAAGCTGGTGATGGGCTATTATAAAGAATTCAGCTGGCTAATCAATGAAAATAAGGCATGAAATGAATGATGGCTAAGACTGTTATCTAGTTATCTAGCTTTAAGCAGAAAAATATAGGAAGAAAATATAAGCAGACCATGTGCAAACATAAGCAATGAAGACATTAAACAAAAAAACAAAACTAAACAGAACAAAAACCAACTCAACAATCTAGGCTGGGAAAAGTTAGGAAATTTGAATATTTAAATATGTAGGCTTTTTATCTTAAAGTGAAAGTAAGTTGATTGCCACACAATACAAAAAGTCTATCCTTTAAGACAACACCCAAGTAAGGCAAAATCAAGAAACAGTAAGGGGAGGAAGGCATTCATAAGAAGCAGAAGCAGATTAATCACTTGCAAATGTTTGCGCTTGTTATTTGGAGGCAAGGTTAAAGAGAGAGACAAGGAGAATAGACTGGAGAGACCATTCAAATGCAAGATTAAGCCCAATTTTACCTTCCCAGCCTGATGTAGAAACTGACCTTTACCTGTTAAGTGTCCCATGAGCCTCCCCTGGTGTTAAAAACACTAGAAACTCTAAGGTGGGGGACTACTGACATGCACATTTAATTTTAACCTGTGATTCAAAGCAAAGTCTTTTTTTTCCCTGAGGCAAACATGATATCTAGAAAATCAAACTTGAAATAGCTAGATTAGCAATCATTAGCGACTCTTCTCTAGACTCAGTAGTAATTAGCTTAGTGACTTTACAGCAGTAATTTGACCCTGCTATCCAATTTTCACTTATCATTCTATCTCATACTAATTTTTGAAGGTAGACCTAGGCTATTTGTTCAAAAACACTTTGAAAGAGAATCTGGAAACATGAACTTTAACTATTTCCAAATAACTCTTTGTTGGGTCTGTAAAAATAAGGAATAACCCCTTATAGCAGGACATAAATATTTATTAGTGGTCTAATCAGCAGCATTGAATTCTTCTATAAAGTATAGTCATTAATATTTTAAATTGGTATTTTGATGAGAATCACAACAAATATGAAATGATACTGATTATGATTATCCATTTGAACTGGATTTTTACTTACCTGAACTGAGTTTCTGACCTATTTTCACTTAAAATTCCCAATAACTTATTTACTTTAACCCAAAGTACTATAATTTTTACTCATATATCCTAAGATTTCAAAGTGACCAAAGAATGTTTGTAAATTTTAAAAAGAAAGAAAAACAGATTTTCAGTTTGGAATCTGTAGTTAGGAATGTGTTGTCCTCATAAGAGATTACACAAGAGATAAAAATTACAGGACCTGAAGGGTCCATTATGCTACCAATCTGATTAAGATGTTTACTTTCATGTCATTAACACGCTATTAGCCAGTTAAAGTTATAGACAATGGTTGCTGTTGTTTTTGTTTTTAGGGATAAAGTTATTTTTTAATTTTCAAAACCAAGGGTATATGATGGAGAACAATCCAATAAACATTTCTCTCTTTTATTTTTATTTTTACTTTCATTTTTCATTAGTTCTTTAAAAATGTTGTACAGTCAGCTTTGGTCAAGGCCACTCTCTGCCAAGTCTTTTAGATCATTCCTTCCCTTCCCACCCAACTTTGTATTCTTTTCTTCTCTCATGTAAGCCAAAGTATGCTGCCCAAATATTCTTGGAATGTGGTTGACTTATCAGGGGTTTCACATTCAGAGAAAATGGACCTTTTCTTTCCCAGCAACTAAGTTGCCAATAGCTTCTGTACAGCAAAAGACACCATCACTTGAGTGAAGAAAAAGTCAACAGAATAAGGAAAAGTATCAGCTACATACAGAAGAAAAGATTTCTACCTAGAATATATAAAGAACACAAAAAATTAAGCACAAAAAAATTGATTAAAAACTCAGTATGGCCGTCTTTGTGCATCATCACCTGACTGCAATGTTCCTTTTAGTCATGAAGATACTTTTAGTCACCCACAATCCTGTAAGTAACTCTTTATATCTATACCTGTGAATAATTTCAATAAGTTCACCAGTGGACAAAAGCAAAGCAAAACTGAGTATGGAACTAACTATAGTGTTCTCAAAAGGATTAAATATGAATGGTTGAGTAACATTTTTTTTAAATGTTCAACATTCTTAGTCATCAAGGAAATGCAAATTAAAACTGCTTCAAAATTCCATCGTGCTCCAGTCAGAATGACTAAGATCCAAAGTCAACTTGCAAAGAAAATAAATGACAATTGATGCTGGTATGAATCTGGGGAAGGGGAACACTTACTCACTGCTGGCAAGAGTAAGTGCTAGTACAGCCACTATGGATATCAGTGTGGAGTTTACAAAAAAAAAATAGATTCACCACATTTTCTAGCTTTACAATTCATGTGCATATACCCAATGTACTCTTTACCCACAATAGAGATACTTGCTTATCTATGTTCGATGCTGTAACATGTGTCATGCCTTCAGGACTAGTTTGCTTCCATTGCAGTGAGAAAACATTAATCTAATCCAAAGTTGGGAAGAAAGCATTTATGTCATCTTAAAAGTTACAATCCATCATTGTGGGAAGCCAGGGCAAGAGATCAAGGTGGAAATCAAAACGAAGGAAACGAAGCAGAGGCCATGGAAGAATGGTACTTACTGTTTTGCTCCTCATGGTTTGCTTAGCTATGTTTCTTATCTGACTCAGAACCACATGCAGAATGATGGCACCTCTCCCAGTGAAATTAACTGCCTATACTAATCATTAATCAAGAATATGACTGCTTCACAGGCATGTCCACATACCTACTTGATGGAAGCAATTCCTCAACTGATGTTCCCTCTTATCAGATTAGTATAACTTGTGTCAAATTGACAGAAAATAGCACAGGAGGATAGATGAAGATTTGTGGTGAAGAAAAGGGAGAGAGATTTGATCTAAGTCCAATATATACATGTATGAAACTCTTAAACAACCAATAAATAAATGAGAAACAAATAAAATGGAAATAAGGATATTATTTACCATATAGAAATGTAGGGTATACAAGCTGACATCATCTACATGAGGTATAGAAGCATAGACTATTATATTTTACATATGGTTTGATTCTTTCCCCTAAAATATATGCGGTAAACATTCATCCTGATTGTCAAGCACTATGGTGTAGAAACGATCTACATGTAGTGTTTAGAGGTGATGCTATGGGGGGCTATTATGATGAATTATATTTATTAGGGCAGGGTCTGTATGATTGAGCTCTGACAGTTTGAGAGGATGACAACACAGAAAATATAAACATATGTAGGTCTATATTCTTCATGTCTTGTTATGTTACAGTGAATCAACCTGGGATGCTGCCAACAAGACTGTCATCAACAGAAGCAGCCCCTTGACTTTAGAACAGAAAAATGAGCCAAAATAAATACGTGTTTTCTCCCATTCAAACACGCCACAGTATTGGATTATTAGTAACAGAAAGTGTACTTAAAAATAAGGTTTACATAGATACAGAAATAAAATGTAATATTTTGTCAATCAAAACTTGCCAAATTATCATTGCAAGCTAGTCAACATAGCCATTGCCTAACATAATTAAGAACTGTTCTCTATGTTTTGCATATACAGTAAAGCTATGCTTTACACCATGAGAACTTATATTTCCAACATATCTGAAACTTTCCACCATTTGCTGTTTTGTTTCCCCGCCTTCTAGCTCCCATCAAGCAGTGTTCTACTCCATATCTGAATACAACTATTTTAGATGCTACATGTTAATGAAAATATTAAGTATCTGCTCATTTCACTTAACATGAAGTCCTCCAGTTTCATCCATGGTGTTATAAACGAGAGGATTTCAACCTTTTTTACTATATAATATTGAATACTGTTTATGTAGATATGCAGCTCAATAGATTCCATATCTTAGCTGTTGTAAACAGTACTGAAACAAACCTTGTGTCCATAAGTTTTTGATACATTCATTTCATTTCCTTTGGACGTAAGCTGAGAAGTAGAAGTGATAGCTCATGTGATAGCTTCATTTTCACATTTTTGAGGAATATCCATACTCTTGTTTATAATTACCATAATAATATATATTCTAACCAACAGTGTTCAAGAGTTTTCTTTCCCTTACATTCTGAACCAATACTTCTGATCCTTCAAATATCTGACAGTCACCTTTATGACAGCTACAAAATGATACCTCATTGTGGTTTGGATTGATATTTTATTAAATATTGGTGATATTAAATACTTCCTCATGTACTATTGGTCATTTATTTTTTAGAGACTGTTTGCTGCTAGTGTTTTTAGGGAGATTGGCCTAGGGTCTGTATTCATGGTATCAGAATTGAATTTCAGATCCATAGGAGCCAGGAACCTTCAGAGTCAATTTAGCCTTGAGGTAGGAATGGATGTAAAAACAGGAAAGTGGTCCAAGATTATGGTTCAGTGCAGTGGAGCTAGTGTTAGGATTTTTTCACTTTTTTCTTCTTCATGTGGAACTCATCTTTGTTTTTGTGATACTTTGTGTTTCTCAAGCTTGTGAAAGGGATAATGTAGATCATGTGAAATTACATTTCTATCTCTTCTATCTGTCTTTTCTTGTTGCATTATCAAGCTTAAGTGTAGCAATACCTCATTTGTATTACTTAGCTTTAGCAAAAATACGTTCATAGGTGTACAGTTGTTAAAACTCAATCTTACCATGAGGGGCTAAGTTCTGGAAAACAAAAACATAATTTATATCTTATAAATAAAATAAGAGGCTACGGCACAGTTATTTTGGTTTGATACTTTTTTTCTTATTTCACAAGAGGAAGAAGAAGGTTAGTAAAGTAAGATGGCTTTACCTCTAGTCATACAGGCAATATTTAGTTCAGGATTGAAAGACCACACTTTTCATCCCCAGAATTTACTGCGTACTGAGTAGTCTTAAGGCACAATGAGGAATATGCCTCTGATCTTCAAAAGGGTCATAGAGGAGGACAATGCTAAATTATGTGAAAGTAGGGGCCTGGTTACGTGATGCTATTAGTACAATAAAAATAAATGGAAGGAAAGCAAGAGTTAGGTTTGTGGAATCAAGGAAAGTTTATAGGAAGGTTAGGGACTTTAACCAGCACTCAGAGGATACTATAGGAAATTTTGTTTTAGGTTGGAGGTTGGAAAATGTGTTAGTTCAAACAGACTCAAGAGGAGATTAAACACAGAGAGCATGCTGGTGCATGGGAAGCTAGGCACATAGAAGGCCTTCCACGTTAACTTTCAGGATTTATATCTACTTTCAAAGTCTTTATTGAGCAAACAAATTTCTTCTTATCATAGAAAGACCATTGTTATCCATCAAGCTGAACATAGGGTGCATTTAGTTTCCAAAATGCAATTCTATTTTATGTTTGTAAGGGAGAATGTAACAAGATGTGTTAAGGCAAACAAGAGGAATTAGAGCTATTGCCCACAGTACAATACAAAACCGCATACATTGAGGCTGCTAGGATTTTCATGCATATCAGTAACCCTGAGATTCATTATTTGGGACATCGAACTAGGTTCTTCGTATCCTCTTTTTCCTAACTGGCCTTTCATTGCTCTTGCCACTTCCAGCAGCTCCAGCTGTTGCTGTCACACTTAATAAGGACTTTGTGGAGCTTAGATGCTATACTGCTGTACCAACTTTCCCACAGCTCAGCAGAAGAGCTTTTCCAAGAGCTGCCCTTTCTTTGTTGGCTGATGTTTAGGTTTGAACCTGACAAGGACTCCAGGTTGACCTGTACTTTATTCTGTTATAGGTAACAGGGTAAGAGTCAGTAAGCTTACCTCTCACCAATGCCAAAGTTAGGTCACACACAGAACAAATTCCGTTTTTTAATTGCATGAAATGATCCAAGCTAGTGTAAAACTCATGATGTATTAAGTGTCTGAGCCTGCAGTTGCAAAGCCAGGCACCCAAACTTCCTGTGGTATGAAGTATTAGGCAGTGGTTCTAGGAAATTGAGCTCAAGGGTGGGAGCATCATAACTTTGGAATTATTGGCATTGATATAGCAATTTTTCACTCATTGAGATAAGAATACATTCTTGAAAGAAGCAAGATTCTGAAAAATTCTATTACTATGGGAGATTGAAAAACAGTGCCTATTATGCTTTCTTTCTTGATACTGATTTTTATTCCTGACTCTATTTTATAATATTCATGTATCAGTCAAATCAAACATAATTGGTGCTGTTTGTTATTTAATGATTTTATTTCACACCACACAACATACACTGCAATTCCAAAATATGTCTGCTCATCCCTGCTTAGAACGAGAGGCAATTATTTGTATGTCCTTCTAGCCCATGTAGCAGCAAGGAGCGGCTGTTGAAATTCGGTAGATGATGGAGCTGACACTCTTCGGTACAGCCACCCTCATTGCTGGCAGACAGGCTCCGAGGAAGTAGAGAGACCATCACTCCAGTTCCTATGGGCAGTCCCTTAGTTTCCAAATCAAATTAAATCAGCAACTGAAACAGATGTAGATCCACGTGACACTAGATAAGAGTTAAAATTTTATATTCTTTAGGTGTCTACGTGTGCTGGGCTATTAAAAAGTTACATGGAACCTCAAGATGAAAGGCTTGAGAAGCCCCTTGTGTGTGGGGGGGGAGGTGTCATCTTTTTCTGGGGCTTTAATGAGACAAAACTCATTGAGGCTTCTGACTTGAACGGCTATTAATCGAATCAAAGTCAATGACAATCTTGCTGTACTTCGGTGTGAATTTTCTGAATGTAACTCCAGCCAATTTAAACAGGAGTCTAGGGGTCGCCATCTCCTCGCTGTCATGGTATTTATCCGACATGAAAATAACCTCTTTTATACATGCCGGGATGATGAGCTTAGCACATTCGTTATATGGGAACAAGGCAACATACATACTGCAGCTCATCATGTCAGCAGATGTCAGTCATGTTGGCGTTCAGCTCAGCATGGCACACATACGGATATTTAGTATCCAACTTATTTTCCGCTCTTCTCCTCCAAGGCAACAGATCATGGCTGCACCCATTTGGCATTCCATTGTACCCAATCCCAACGATCTTGTTTTCCGTATTTACAATGCAGGCTCCCACCTGGGAACTTGGGTCCTTGCTTCTTTGTGCCGACAAGAAGGCTACTGCCATGAAATACTCTGGACACTCCAAATAGTCATCCCACTTTTTGCAGGAAATGTCACTCATGTTGCGTGTAGAAGTCATATGCCAAGGCTGCAGTCCAGCTAAACCAACAATGGCTAACTGTGAATAGAAAGTCCAAGAATCTAGTAGTTGCTCAGTTCCACACGCCGGGGTGTCTCAGCTGATCTTCTGTATCTGCTGGAATCCCAAAGAAGCAGGCTCACAAGTCAGTGAAGGAATGGGCTTGCTAGCAAGGTGAGAGCAAGCAGGCAAAGATATACCATTGTGTTTTTAAAGAACATTTCTTTAGTTTTCAAATTTTCATGCATGTATACCATGCAATGTGATTAGATACAATCCTATTTCTCCTTCCCACTTTATCCCCTTATGTCTTCTTCAGACAGTATTAGATTTTTAGTCCAGTTATGTTTCCCTTTATTTCCTGAGCAGAGCCAGCTACACAATTTTCAGGGCCCCAGTGCAAAATGAAAATGTGAATCCCTTGTTCAAAATGACAAGAGATTTCAAGACAGCAAAAATAGAGCATTAAATCAAGTACAGGGTCATTCTACATTCAGAACCCTGTGCTAATACAAACACCACATATTTGCAAAGCTGGCTGTATTCCACAGAGTGTTGACTGCTTCTTGCATGTGGTAGGTCATTCTATAAATACTTGTTTGATGAATTAATGGATTGGATTAACACTTCTCATCTACCAGTGATCCATGGGAGTGAGATGCTAGAGCAAGATGTTCTGGTGGAGACATAGGGAAAGAAAAGAAAAATCGATATGACCATGTGATTTGAGGATATTGATATTTCTATTGAGATTTTTATATACATTTTATGCACAAATTCTGGTTGCTACAAGGGATGTCCAATATATACAATTGCTGAGTCAATGAGTGTTTCTGACTTGAAAGCTACAATAAATTTGAAGCTCTTAGTGACCATTTTACCAAACGGAATAGGGGAAAGCGATTAAAAATGGCTGCCTGAAGGACAACTACACATGTTTAATTAATAACAGTCTGAGTACAAATAAATCCTCTGAGTTTATTAAACCTATTATACCTTGTGATTTATAAATAATTTCCTCTCTCAATGAAGATTAAAGCTAAAGAATAATCAAAGCTTTACGAAGAGGTCTAGTATCATTATCTGAAATCATGACCTCTGAAAGACATACCTGCTATGGAATATTGACTAGGGACATATTATACTGTTAAGTCACAGTTCTTAATTTATATTTGTATTACTTTTCTACTGCTACATAGTACATTACTGCAAATTTAATGGCTTTGTAAGGCGGTTAATTATTATTGCACAGTTTCTGTTCTTCAGAAGTGTGAGAATAGTCTGCCTGCTGTCCGTTAAATATTATCTATTAATTCACAATTTGAAGCATATATGTATACATACATAATGTACTTTGATCATACTAACTCCATAAGCTTATCCTTCCTCTCCAGTTAAAGACCTTGTCTTCCCATCACGCCTCCTCCCATTTTCATGATATATTTTTTAAAAAAATTATTTTATTTATTTACATCCTAAATATGGCCTCCATCCTGGTCCCTGCTCCCAGAGTTCTTCACCCCATCCCCTCTCTCCTTCACCTCTGAAAGGGTACTTCCCCTAGGTTTGATTGCATGATCATGTATATGAGGGTTATTTACCTAAACAAAAGGCAATTTAGTAGACATTAAAGAATATGATTCCCTCTCCTTACCACAACAATTTACTGCCCATAGTCCTTCAGTGAGGGTTGGAATCTAATGAGCGCCCCTCCTCACCTGATTAAATATCAACAGGTTTGTTGTTATGGTTGCCCTGTGGAGGTAACCACAGCTCAGGTGAGTTCATAAGTACCATGGCCATGCCATCCATGTCCAGAAGGCAGCACTTCAATGGATCCTCCCTGTCCTCTAGCTATAACATTCTTTCTGATCTCTCTTCCATGAACTTTGGTGGGGGAATATGATATAAATGTTAATTTAAGCTGAGAACTTGAAGTCAATTATTCCCTGGTCCTCAACTGGTTATGAGTCTCTATATGAAGGGCTACACATGCGAAAAGAAGTTCTTCTGATCAAGGTTGTGAGCAGCATTCGTCTATGGGTATAAACATAGACATTAAGAAAGCAGTTTGACAATATGTCTAGTTAGCAAACCCAGCTGTGATGGTTTGAATAAGGAACTCTCCCATAGGCTCATGTGTTTGTATTCTTGGTGTCCAATTAGTGGAACTGTTTGTGAAAGATTAATGGGTATGTCCCTTGTTGGACTAGCCATAGGCTTGTTGTAGGAAGTATATGATTGGGGGGTGGCCTTTAAGGTTTCAAAAGCCCAAGCTGACCCAGTTTCTCTCTCTCTCTCTCTCTCTCTCTCTCTCTCTCTCTCTCTCTCTCTCTCTCTCTCTCATATTTCAGTTCTTAGTTACTGCTATAATACTACTATAGTCCTCACCGTGATAATCATGAATGAACCCTCTGAAACTGTAAGCAACCCCCCACAATTAAATGTTTTTTCTTTAAATTTGCCTTGGTCATGGTGTCACCTCGTAGCAATAAAACAACAACTATGACACCATCCATGGGCTTTTGACTAGGTTTATAGTACCAGGCATGAATTTATCCTATGAAATAAGCTTGAAATATAATCAGAAAGCCATTGGTTACCCACAAAACATTTATACCAATATTATATCAGTGAGAATATCTTACCTGAAAGGTTTGTGTTAAAAGTTTGATAAGACCACTGATGATTTTTCTCTACCAGCAACTTGTATGCCACATTCCAGCACTATGATTGGTAGCCATCATAAAGGAAGCCTCCAGATCACTTGTGGATTAACGTTTCTGTATCTTGCAACCAAGATATATGATATCTTCAGTAATAAGATCTTATATCTAATTCTGAAAAGGATGGAAGGAGATTATATTGTTTCTGGGGGGAAGGAACTGTGAGTCTTCCCTAATAAAAATCTCAGAGGGAGGTATTCTACACCTGACATTTGGATTTTCATTTCATAAATTTTGACTTCTGTGGCAGCATTATCTATGCACTACATGCTCTCTTTGATCAGGGTACCAGAATGCTGAAATGATGTTATTGGCTTGACTATATTCCCATCTGAAGCTCAGGATCTACTTTCAAGTTCATTTAGATTGTTGTAAGAATTGGCTCTCTTATGAGTAGAAGTGGTCTCTTGCTAAATATTACCTCTACTCAATTTTTGTTTCCTAGGGACTCCCTCATTCCCTAATAAGGAATTTTTCTCTTCTAAACATGTTTGTTTGTTCCCTTTCAGGACAACAGGAACATAGCTGAGCTGCTTAGAATCTCTCAGACTTCTCTCAGTTAAGTTTCCTTCTTATTAGGTCAGACCAAACCAACATAATCACATTTTTGTTAACTTGGCGCCACTTAATTAGAAAATTCATTCCATTTTCAAATCGTTAGTTCTACTTTGGAATATAACCTAATCATAGTAGTGATAATTTATTATATTAAAAACAGAAAGGCACACATTGGAATTGAGATTACTGGAAACTATCTTGGAATTCTACTTCCCACACTATTTATGCATATACTTTTAGGGACATGCCTAAAAGACTTTTAAATTTTTATGCAAAAATTCTGATTGTTTAATTTTTGTGTTCGTACGAAATTGACATTCAGCAACGGAGGTTCATAATCCAAATACTATTAAGAACAAATGGTGAAAGAGAAAGTCATTGGCAAATAGTGATAAGTAGAATGAAATATTTATTTATGTAAGAATTTATCCCATGTATCTTCAGGGAACTGGGCAATTATACTGTGGTATTTACTAAGATAAACCAAGAAGTATATTGTTTGATTTAAAGTCATTTACTTGCGATAATTAAACCAATAAGTAGTTGGTATTTCCATGTACATTTTATCAATTTGTTAATTTCCACAATTTACAATTTTCGATGTGGGAAATAATTTGTCTACTAGTCTCTTCATTCTTTCTCCCTAACTGTGTTCCATTACTCTCTCCCTAGTTATCTATAATATTTCTGCCATTGGGAACAAATGCTAAGTTAAATATATTTTATTGACCCACTTCAATATTAGCTAGGGAAAGATAATCACCAGGGAAGTATGCATTGTGTTCAGTTTTCTAGTGCCATAAAAAATTATTTCATTTGCATATTGGGACTTTCTGGCTAGGTTTTAAGCATGTTATATTCTATCTACTTCTATACTGGGCAAAAAAGGCTCTAATAAATATTCAGTGAACTCACATGAATTCAGGAAGAGTTTGAGAAAGTGTTGTAGATAGGGATGAAAATAAATAGTGTGACATAATTATTTGTCTTACATTTACAATCTAGAGTATATCACACAGTCATCACCTAAAGATCATAATACCATGTGAAATTAGGATAACACCCCATGAAAATTATAAGGAAAAGTGGTCACAGCAGATAATAATCGTATTTACCGTCTCACGAGAGTAGGAAGTAGGCTGCACAAGGTGTTGAGTCAGAATAAAACAGAGAAAATGATATGTACATAAGTAAAGTACAGTTTTAGGAAAGGGTAAAACCAAACCAAAAATGTGGTAAGTCAGATAAGTGAGTGGCCTGAGTTTGTACTTCACTTGCTTTTCCTGATTGTATTCCTTTAAACCATACCGATAGATGAAATGTAAATGTCTATCTTTCATGCCCTAGTTCTAAAGTTCGTATCTCTATGGACTTTTTCTTGACATTCAAGTAAAACATGAATTGTTCCTCAGTTGAAAGCCCATAACATTCTTTTTATATCTCTTTTAGGAAACATTTGTGGTTTTTTTTTTTTTTGAGATTAAAATATAATTACCTTATTGTCCCCTTCCTCCCTCAAATCCCTTCTATCATTATCTTTCAAGTCCATTGCCTATTTTTAAAATTGTTACATATTGTGATGGTTTAAGTGAGAATAGTCCCCATACGTGCACATATTTGAATGTTTGGCTCCCAGCTGTTGGAAGTTTTTAAGACCAAACAGGAGGTGTGGTCTTATTGGAGGAGGTATGCCACTGGAATAGTCTTGGAAGTTTCAAAACCCCATGCCCATGCTATTCCACTTGGCTCTCACACTACTTTGTGCTTATAGATAAGGATATAAGTTCTCAGCTTCTGCTGCAGTGCTATGCCTGCTTGCCTGCTGCTTTGCTCCCTGCCTAAATGGTCATGGACTCACCCTCTGAAACTAAGTAGGCCTCCTATAAACTTTTGTCCTATATGTTTCCTTGGTCATGGGGTCTCTTCAAAACAATAGAAAAGTAACTCTCACACATGTACATGTATATTCCTAAGCATTCATAAACAACCTGTTCAGTCTATATATTATTATATCAATATATATTTTCAGGGCTGCCTACTAGATACTGGTATTATATAACCAACTGGTATATTCTTCTCTGAGGGAGACTATTACTTTGTCTTTCAGCATTTCTTAGTTGCTGCTAGTTCTTTGTGTAGGGTTAGTATGTCTATTGGTGTCAATCTTGTCCAGCTTATATTTAGGCTGGCATATTGGTGAAACTTCACTGGTGTAGTTTCTGACATTCTCAGGAAAATTCTTGATCATCTAGTTCTTACAATCTTTCTACCTCCTCCTTTGCAATTATTCTTTTATTATTTAACATACCTATGTGCATTCATGTCTCATCTTTTCTACCAACATACCTAGAGAAATCTTCCTTTTAATTATATTTTTTATTTAAAAGCAAGTTTTTGTGTATTGTTCTGATCTTTTCGTGGTTGCAGATGAGAAAATTGAGGCTCCAAATACAATCTTTAATGCCAGAAAGTAGGGGAACCAATATCTCTCTCTCTCTGTGTGTGTGTGTGTGTGTGTGTGTGTATATATATTTTTTTTCTTGATCCCATATACCTTTCCTTAATCTCTTTCAAATTCATGTGTTCTTTTTTAATCATTGGTATATACATATGTGTACAGCTATATACATATATAGCCCTAAGTACAGTCTGAGTAATGCTACCATATAATATGTGTATGCTTATAAGAATGATCATTTGATATTTTATAACTAATGGTGTGGTTTTCCCTGGGGAAGATGAAAATATGCTCTATTTTGTCTGAAATTTAATTTAGCATAATGTTTCAACATTATGTAACATATATTAGTACTACATTATTATTGCCAGATATAGATTCTTATATATCATTTTTGCATTCAATATTTGATGACCTTTTACATTTTCCTTTTTTGATTATCCTAAATAATGTTGCTATAAATATCACTACACTATTTTATGCAAACATATTTTCATTTCATTGCCTTTTAATATATACATATGTGTTGATATACTGTTTCATATGATCTCTGTTGAACATCTTAAGAATCTGTCAGATCTTTTTCCAAAATACCTTTACCATTTTATATTTATATCAATAATGTGTAGAGGTCCCATTTTCTCCACATCCTCACTAGCATTAGTCATCAGTCTATTTTGACATTAGAAATAGCTTTATACTTTTGCTGATCTCATGAAAGTTGAAAATACATGTGCCTCTCTGCTGTATGCCTGAAACCCTAGGATTTGGTTGGTAATGGCAGAAGGATAACAAATTCCATGCTAGCCTGAGCTACATACTGAAAACCTGTTTCAAACTTTTAAAAAGTCAAAAATTTGAGAACTATATGATGTTTACTAGAATTCTGGGAAAACGGATTGAATAATAAAGGGGAAATGTAATGTAATCGTAAACTAACTACAGTGAGCAAAGATTCTTGCCATAGAATTTTTACAATATGGTAAGTATAGATAAGAATGATTGTATATTTTAAAAGCTGGAAGACAGAACCTTGAAAAGCCTTCACCATAAATCATATATGGTGACATAGATTACCACCATTTAAACATTAAACTATGCATACATATCTCAAAAATTGCATAATACTTAATAAACATGAAAAGTAAGTATAGTGGCTTCAGAAATGGCTCAGAGAGTAAGATCACCAGGCCTAGGTTTGATTCCCAACCTCCACATGGCAGCTCACAAGCTTCTGTAACTCTAGTCCCAGGGTATCCTGTGCCCTCGTCTGGACTGTGTGGGCAATGTATACATGTGTTTTACTGATACATGTGCAATCTTAAACTAGTATTACATTGTAATAATTATTGTTCTTTATAATGTAATTATAACTTGGAAAGTTTAAGTACTCTGGCTTAGCTCTTACTGTTTGGAAGACAATTGTTCCCTTAATATCAAACATCAACTGTCCATTAAATTATATCTTCTCTAATGTCCTTATTTCCTACATAAATAAATTAAGCACTTTCTATCAAAAAGCAAGGTACTCAATTTGGTTTTAGCAAAGGGTATATGTATATAAAAAGAAAGATAAAGACAATATATGTAAATATAATATTTGTTAGAGTTTTACTATATTTATTCATTCATTTATGAATGAAATTCTGTTAAAAATTTAAGCATGTATTAGGCAATGTAGATTTTAAAAAGAATATAGTTTGTCTATATTCAAAAAGTTTATAGACACCCATATTAGAAACATTAATAATGAGTACATTAAAAGTATGGGCTGAATGAAACTCTTAGTGAAGACATACATATGTATATTTGTGTATATAAATATATGTGTATATATTTACATACACATTATATATACATATTAAACTAATTCCTCTTAAAAGCAGATGTCAAATAAAATCAAATACGCAAGTATAGAATTTTATTAGGGGATATGTCCATGTGAGAAAAACATGATATCAGGAAAGACTATCAGAGTACTCAGACTACAAAGCCAAGCTTTTTAATGAAAATAAAAGATATATAAAAAGATGAAAGAAAGTTGAATAGAATTGTTCTAAACGTCTTGGCATTCTAAAGAAAGTCTAAGTACTCAAGACAAGGTCTACCAACAAAGTTTTTTCTTTAATATTTTTTGCAGTTCCACGTAGCAGAGGTTAATTGGGGAGGGGGGGGACAGCAGAAGAGGAGGTGACGGAGACAAAGGGGAAAAGAGAGAAGAAAAGCATCAAAGTCTTTTCTATCTACTAGTAATAGACTTGCCTTTGTGTCTCTGCCATACTAATCATTAATTGAGTATTGTCTGTGTGGTGTGTGCATGCTTCAAAACCTGGTCAGTGATAGATTTCGGAATACAGAAGTTAGATGCCTTGATCACTTTTGTTCCCTATGGTTGGAAATCTAGGAGCTTCGTTCCAGTGCCACCCCTAAGATACCAGCAAGTGAAAGTCTTCTCATTTTCCAGGTGAACTTTAGAAGTAGAATCTGTAGCTGGGGCATAGAGCAGTTTTTTGGAAGGTCAATATTAATTGCATTCCAAATATTGTACAAAGTAAATTCTCTTACGTTAAAGATGTCACTGTGTTCAATTGCTTGGAAAAGTCACTGTTATTCCTAAAGAAGTACCAAACAGATTAAGAGCAGAGCCAACAGCACTAGTTGCTCTTTAGCTAACATCTATCAGTAGATTCTGCTTCAAAACTGTTCAGATAAATGATTTCTAAGATTACTTCTAGATACTAATGTATCTTTTGCTTTTATAGCATGAGATCTTACTGAGTAGGAAGACCAGAGAGGCTTATGAAAGGCAATAGGTCGTAATTTCAGAAGCTGTGTCTATTGAAGAAAATGTTATGCTAGTTTCAGGACATAAATATGACTCATGATCTTGGAAACAATATGAAAGTATAGAGAACAGTATGGGGATATATTCTCTATATTAGGGCCTTCATAGTTAGCCAACCTTTAAAGAATGTAATTGTGAGTTTTGTATAGGATACTGTATTACATAAGGATACTTCAAAGCAAATATATGTACACTGAGCATTTTCATCTGTCCTGTCCTATTTTCACTTCTCCCTTTCCCCATTTGTCCACTTTGTTCTCCTGGTTTTTCATCTTTTAATTTCATGTCATATCCATCTTTATTATATACATGTATATAGTATATGTATTCATATATCCATTTAAACCAGCAACCTTTGGGAGACAATATTTTGTCAGTCATGTTCATATGTCTAAAAATCTCCTCTTGGGAATAACTTGCCAGTAATGCCTTTGATAGTACATGCTTTTGGCCTTCTTTCCATTATCATAGCTTTTATTTACTCCATCAGAGGGAGGAGATGAGTTGTGAAGTAAAACATCTACCTTGGATTATGGTAAAGAATAAAAAATATCAAACTTGGGAGTACTATTTGGGGTAAAGACTTAATTTTACCTAACTAGAGCATCTGTTCCTTTTCTCAATTTCATTTTCGAAACCTGGAGAAATCCATCAGATATTTTTGTGTCTTATAAACCGGTCTACCATTTCAAAAATACTGTTAGTCTTTCATGAAAGCCACTGGAGAACCTCACCATGTTAAAACAACATTATGTTTTATGTTATATGACTCCAACTGCCCCAATTCCATTGAAGGACATCAGTTTTCACAGCTCTAACCTATCCAAATATTCTTTGGAGCCCTAGCTAATAGATAATTTTAAGTAAAATTTTTACCATTTTGAATTGGAAAAGAGATTTTGACTTACCATGATTTTGCCATCAGATCAGGTATAGTAAATGTAGCAATTTTTCTATTTCATACTGTTTTTTAGCTTTGTCACTGCCTGTTACAAGCAGCAAAACCTTAGAGAATTTATTGGAGAGTTTAGACAGCTAATTATGATTGAATTATGGCATAGTGTTCAGCACAAGTTCTATTTCTGGCACATCACTGTTGCTGCAGTAAAGGCTATTTTTCAAGATTGACTGGATATAGGTTCATTCACTAGGAAATATTTCAGTATGGATTATCACCCAAAGCTCATTAATCAACAGAATTGGTATATTGTTGAGATGACCCAAGGCCCAGAAATGTTGTCATATGTCCATTTGTTACTTCAGGTGTTAGCTTGTAATTAGAGTATGTTTGTCATGCATAACATTAGATACAGTTTAGTAGAAAGTAAGAACTGGGAAGAGCCTTAGAGATAATTCTCTACCACCTATTTACACCTTAGCTCAGCCTTATGCTTTACAGCAAACCTATCAGTATTTTAGCAAGACCAAAGTCATGTTTGTGCACAGTAATGCTCAGTAAGTACTGAGGTGGCATTTATACTCCCTTTTCAGCTGCTTCCTAATTCTCAGTGGAGAACGTGTTGGGTAGTAACTGAAATAGAATGTGATAGTTAGGCATAGATCATCTGAAGACATTATGTCTCTACATTTTGGTAGATTTTTAAGCTTACTCATGAACTGGATTTCTAGTCTTGAAAATCCCTGCCTTCCCTTCATGCTAACATATTTCTTGTTCACACATCAGGCGGTGATGATGGAAGTGGGATCTCTGGTAGTGCCAACAGGGACATTATAAATGCTATTCACACCCAAAGAAGCTTTCTCTTCTAGTCTTTCCTTGTGTTGTGTATCCTGCAACAGGTCAGCCAAGCAACTATTTTCTAGTTACTTTTAAGTTCATTACCTTACTAAAAACATTTTTAAAAAATATCACTTTCATTTATTATGTATAAGGTTTATGAAATAATAATCTTATTCATTATGCTGAAATTTCCTGCTAACCTGAAATCCAACCCATCACCATAGTCTGGTCATTTCCATATCAGCTATCTAATGTTCCTAGGTTTTTGTTCAGTCTTGACTGAACCATTAGCATCTTTCCTGAATTTCTGACTGTGATTATAACAGAAATACATTTCTGAAATAAAAATCTGATGATTTATCATAATCATTTGATTGCTCCCCAGTAACCTAATCTTCTTGTAAAAGAGGTTCAGTGATAGCAGTCAGGTTAATGACTTGTGGAAACTTAATATATCAGTGTGCATAAAATATTTAGATCAGTACCTGGAACAGAGTAAACTTTATATAGATAATGGCCCACATTATGATTGCCATTCAAGATATGTACCCTTAATCCACCTTTCTAGTGAAACAAGTGTTCTATCTATTTCCTTTTCCTCGTCTATTTCATAACACACAAGACATTCAGTCTATTATGTCTGATTCTCATACTATTTTTACCTCCCTAGAATAATTGCATTAATCTTATACTTGAAAGGGAAAAATAAATCCCTTTCTCATCTAGTACCTAAATTTTTACCTGGCTTTCAAGGCCTGTTATGAATTGTCATCAATGAGGCCATTAGTGCTTATTTACTTGTATAGGATTTGGGAGTTTCTAATGTGGGAAGCTTATAGATGCCACTTAATAATTGCATGTTGCTGTCCAAATGGAATGTATGGCAACATTTCAGATTTCATTCCTGTACACATTCAAACTAAAGTAACCAAAGCATTCCCAGACAGTGAACTGAACAGCTAATTTTTATAAATAGACTGACCATCAGGTGGTCTCATCATTTACTACAATATAAAAGTAAACTATTTTTGTAAACTTCAAGCAGACACTGACTTGTAGGAAAATGATTTGGACCAGCCTTCTTAGATATAAAAATTTTAAAACACAATCACTTGATGTTTTCTTTGAAAAATTAATTCCAAATGGAATTATAAGCATAATATGTTTACAAGGTATATCTATTTTAAAACAGATGTATTTAAGTAGAATTACATAAAAATGATGGTTACCAAAGCAGCTTTAAGCAGAATTAGAATGTATAGAAATTCAGTAGTGAATCCTCCTAGTATACCTCTGAATTCATTTCTTTAAGTGTGGCTACTAGAACTCTAAATCAGCATCCATCGTAGGTGCTACTAAAAATTATGCCAACACCCCCCGGAAAAGACAAAGACCTGGGATAGGGAAGGTACCCAAGAATCAATGGGGTTGACCTTAGATGTAACTCACTACATTGGGGATATGGATCCTGAAGAGGCCACCTCCTGGAGGCAAGCAGGAATCTCAGTGGAGTGATAGAGACACCCCCCCCCCACACACACACACAAAAAACTTTTGACTGAAAATTTAACCTGTCTACAAGAAATGCGGGCATGAGATTTGAGCAGAGACTGAGGTAATGACCAACCAATATCTGGCCCAATTTGAGACCCGTCCCAAGGGCACGCACCAAATCCCTGACACTATTCATGATACTCTGTTGTTGCTTGCAGAGAGGAGTCTAGCATAGCTGTTCTCAGATGCAAATACCCACAGCTAAACTGTGGGTGGAGCTTGGGGTCTCTTCGAAGAATAGGAGGAGGAATCATGGGCTCAGAAATGGATAGGATCTCCACAGGAAGACCAACAGTGTCAACTAACCTGGACCCTTGGTGCTCGCACCAACAAAATAACATACACAGCCTGGACACAGAACTCCCTGCACATATGTAGCAGATGTACAGCTTGGTCTTCATGTGAGTCCCAAACAATTGGATCAGGGGCCATCCCAAAAGCTGTTGCCTGTATATGGGATATATTCTTCTAGCTGGGCTGCCTTGTCTAGCCAGCCTCAGTGGAAGAGGAAGCACCTAGCCTGTCAGAGACATGAAGTGCCAGAGTAGGGCAATACCCAGGGGGTCCCACATACTCAGGGAGAAGTATTATGGGAGGGTCTTACCCGGAAGGGCGCAGTGAGTGGGTTATAAAGTGAGTAAGTAAAAATATCTACAAAAATCTTCTGTCGCCCACCTCTTTTGCTGGCCATAGTGGCTCATGCCTTTAATCCCAGTGTTTGAGAATCAGAGCAGGAGGATCTACTTTGAGGCCAGTCTGGAGTTGTGAATTCCCAGGGCAGCAGCGGCTACTGTCTCAAAAATCCAAAACCAATGTTTTTAAATTATTAGCAGCTTTCCAAACCTATGAAACAGAATCTATGAGAATAAGCTCCCAGTCGTTAACATGCCTGTCCACTAATAACGCAGGCATACATAGTGCTCTTGATAAACACTTTATTAAAGCTAAGTTTGGTTTCACAGCATTTTCTGTGGCCCCCAACAGGAGGCTGCTTTAATTTAGACTTCTAGAATGATTCTTTAACTGTGGACATGTGTTGTTTCTTCCCACCAATCTACTATTCCTTATGCTGATCCATGATGTTGCCACTCCCTGCTTTCCTTTTTGTTATGCAAATATTCTCTAGGCAATGATACTTTCATGGATCCTACTCTTGAAGCAATCCTTGTTTGTTAAATACAGAGTGAGCAAGACTTATGAAATATGACATGTATTGAATACTAGGGTTTGAATTAGCATCTTCATCTTAACTCTTCTATGACAAATCTCAGTATCTTAAAACTCAAACCCTGCATGTAAATATGTGCATAGTAAAAATAAGCAGTACTGTGACAGGGCAAGATAGTACAAAGGTTCTTTTATCTTGTATTCTTACTGAGGTCATTTTAGGTCTAGCTAGAATTTGATCTCCTTAATGGAGAATCCCATGAACAAATTACCAAACTCTATTCTAGGAACCCAAGGTCATGATGCCCAAACTAAATTACCTTAGCTTCTGTTAAAATGCCTGCTCATGTGGAACCACCTCACTTCCAGCTAACAGTTTGTTTTAGCTTTTGTTTACTGCTGGTTTATGTAAAACAACCCCCTCCTGCTAACTTTTTTTTTATACTTTACTGTTTTTGTTTTTCTTTTTTATTAATTAATTAATTAATTATTTTATTTATATCCCAAATATTTCCCCATCCTAACTCCCCTCAAAGAGTTCTTCATCCCCTACCCCCCAGTCTCCTTTGCCCCTGAGAGATGGTGACCCCTGTATCCTCCCACCCTTGGCATCAAGTCTTTTTTTTTTTTTTTTTTTTTTAGGATTAGGCACATACTCTCCCATTGAGTCCAGACAAGGTGCCCTGCTGCTACATATATCACAGGGCCTCAAACAAGCCCCTGTATGGCTCCTGGCTTAGTCTCTGGGAGCTCCTAGGGGTCTGGGTTAGTTGATGCTGTTGTCTTTCCTATGGGGTTGCCATCCCCTTCAGTTCCTTCAATCTATCCCCCAATTCTTCCATAGGGGTCTGCAACCTCAGTTCAATGCTTGGTTGTGAGTATCTGTATCTGCCTCAGTCAGTGGCTGGGTAGAAGTTCTGAGAGGACAGCCATGCTAGGCTCCTGTCTGCAAATACAACATAGCATCAGTAATAGTGTCAGGGTTTGGTGCCTGCCCATGGGATGGATCCCAAGTTTGGCTAGTCACTGAATGGTCTTCCCTCCAGTCTCTGTTCCATGTTTGTTCATACATATTTTTTATACAGGAACAATTCTGGGTCAAACATCTTGAACTTGAGTTGGTGTTCACATACCTCCACTGGAGACACTGTTTAACTACTGGAGGTGGTCTCTTCAGGTTCCATATTCCCACTGTTAGGGATTTTAGCTAAGGTCACCTACATGAAGTCCTGGGAGCCTCTCCCACCCCAGGTCTCTGGGATTTTCTAGAAGTTCCCCTCACTCTCTACCCCCTGCAGCTACATATTTCTATTCATTCTTATGACTCTCTGGGCCTCTCTCCTGTCTTCTTCCATACCTGATCCTGCCTCCTTTCCCTCACCCTCCCCACTCCCACCTAGCTGAGAAAGAAATTAAGGAAACAACACCTTTCACAATAGCCACAAATAATATAAAAAATCTTGGTGTAACTACAAGCAAGCAAGTTTAAAGATTTGTATGAAAAGAACTCCAAGTCCCTGAAGAAAGAAATTGAAGAAGACCTCAGAAGATGGAAAGATCTTCCATGCTCATAGATCAGTAGGATTAACATAGTAAAAATGGCCATCCTACTAAAAGCAATCTACATATTCAATGAAATCCCCATCAAAATTCCAACACATTTTTTATAGAACTCAAAAGAGCAATTCTCAATTTCATATAGAAAAACAACAAAAAAAGCCCAATATAGCCAATACAATTCTGAACTATAAAAGACCTTCTGGAGGAATCACCATCCCTGACCTCAAGCAATAGTGGTAAAAACCACATGGTATTGGTACAGAGACAGACAGGTAGATTAGTGGAATAAAAGTGAAGACTCAGAAATAACCCTACATACCTATGGATACTTGATTTTTCACAAAAAGTCAAAATGATACAGTGGAAAAAGAAAGCATCTTCAACAAGTAGTGCCAGTCTAACTGGTGGTCTGCATGGTTGATTCATATTTATCACCCTGAACAATGCTGAAGTCCAAGTGGATCAAGGACCTAAACATAAAACTGGATACACTGAGTCTAATAGAAGGGAAAGTAGGAAATAGCCTTGAACACATGGACACAGGAGGAAATTTCCTGAACAGAACACCAATGGCTCAGGCTCTAAGATCAAAAGTTGATAAATGGGACATCTTGAAACTGAAAAGGTTCTGTAAGGCAAAGGACACATTCAATAGGACAAAACATCAGCCTACAGATTGGGGAAATATCTTCACTAACCCTACATCCAACAGAAAGCTATTATCCAAAATATATAAAGAACTCAATAAGTTAGACTCCACCAAATAAAGTAAACCAATAAAATGATGTTCAGAGCTGAACAGATAATTCTCAACAGATGAATCAAAAATGGCCAAAAAGCACAGTCCTTAGTGATCAGGGAAATGCAAATAAAAAGTACCCTGACATTCTACCTTACAGCAATCAGAATGGCTAAGATGGAAAACTCAGGTGACAGAAGATGTTGGTGAGGATGTGGAGAAAGAGGAACACACCTCCATTGCTGGTGGGAATGCAAGCTGATACAACCTCTCTGGAAATCAATATGGCAGTTCCTCAGAAAATTTGAAATAGTTCTACCTGAAACCCAGTTATAGTGCTCCTGGGCATATACCCAAAAGATTCTCCAGCATACCACAAGGACATGAGCTCTACTATGTTCATAGCAGTCTTATTCATAATAGCACGAAACTAGAAGCAACTCAGATGTCTCTCAACTGAAGAGTGGATACTGAAAATGTGGTTTGTTTACACAATGGAATACTACTCAGCTATTAAGAATGAAGACATCATGAATTTTGCAGGCAAATAGACAGAACTAGAAAATATTATCTTGAGTGAGGTAACCCAGATTCAACATACATGACATATATGATATGTACTCACTGATAAGTGGACATTAGCCACAAAGTACAGAATACCCGTGATACACCCCACAGAACCTAATAAGTCAAACAAGAAGGAAGGCCCAAGTAAGGATGCTTCAAACTTACCTAGAAGGGGGAAGAAAATAACCATGAAAGGTAGAGGGAGGGACAGACCAGCTAACTTTTTATCTGAGCTTCTGTTAAACTGTTTGCTTCTGTGAAGCCATCCACACACTCTGAAGCTGCCTGGGTATGATTTTTCCTTCAAAAACCCTGTTCTCTTGACACGTGGGGCTACACCTATGTCCTAAATACCTGAGTGTGTAGCCCTAGCTGGCTGGAATAATGACTTTCAACTGACTATAAACTGTGTCTGGGCCAGCCTGGTCTACAGAGTGAGTTCCAGGTCAGCCAGGGCTACACAGAGAAACCCTCTCTCTAAAAAACAAAAAACAAAAACAAACAAAAAAACTGTGTCTGGGTGGTCATCTCTGGTGGACTTCTCAAAATAATACAACCTGTAAACTCGTCTATTACAAACACTTTATTGGAATCTACACATAAAAGTTTATCCTGCTCCTCAGACCCCCCTGCCACTCCATTTACATACTTCTTGAATAATAAAGGAGACTATGTTGCTTCTCTCAGTTTCCTGACCTTACTTTGTTGTATTGGCCAAGAATGTGGCTTTTCTTGGACTTATCCTTGAACCTAGCTTCTAATCATGGCCTAGATGATGTATAAAGGACCTCTTCATGAGCAGCATCATATCTCTTCTCTTCCCAAACACATTTGTTTTCTCAATAAGAAGGCTTTTTCTGCCAATAGATGGTTAAGCTAACTCTCAAGTAAGTGATATTATAATATGACACAAAAGGCATCCATGTGGTTCCTCTTTTTGAAAAAAAAAAGAGTGTGATGATCATCTTTTACTCCAAGCAACTAAATTATTTTTAGTTTCTAACTCCTAATTATTTCAAACATTGGAAGGAAAATTACTTGAACATTATATTAAACTATAACATAGTTCTTGTAATAAACAGACAACATAACTGATACATGGTACGGTTAATGGAGGGGGATTTTATTGTAGATATGAGACAGAAAGGAGCCAAAGGCATCTCTAAGAGTGCATAGTAGAGAAAGAAAGTAGGCTGAACACATCCAGCAGACTGGACATGCGCAGGGCTATCTGCCAAAAGGAGAGACTAGTAGGGAATAGAAACTGGAGAAACTATGGTGAGGTTAGCAAGGAGGGGGGGGGGAGGGAGAGAAGGAGACAGAGACAGAGACAGAGAGAGACAAACAGAGACAGAGAGAGAATAGAATGAATTGAATAGCTGGGGAGGGGAGCCTATGGGCTGCAGGTGGTTTGGGGTGGGGAGAAGATGAGAATTGCTAGGATGTTAGCATGCACTTTGAAATGTATAACAGGTACTTGTGATACTGAAGGAGCCTGGAGCCCAGGATAAGCTTTAATATGCTGATAGGTACCATAGGTTGCCAAATGTTCCTGCTGCCAGAGGTAAGGGAAATTACTTCTTTTGGCAGATCAGAACTGGTTTCACAAGTTTCTGAGGAATGCTGCTTTTATCACAGAAGTCCTTTTTTTTTTTCATATTTTATTTACATTTCAAATGTTTCCCCCTTCCAGATCTCCCCTTTGGAACCTCCCCATTCCCTCTGCCCTCCCCCTGCCTCTATGGGGATATTCTCCAACCCACCTCCCCACCCCACCCCCCACCCACTCTCCTCTTCCCTTTGTGACATTCTCCTATACTGGGGGATATAACACCCTCAGGCCCAAGGGCCTCTCCTCCCCCTGACAGCTAACAAGACCCTCCTCTGCAGTCTTTGTGGCCAGCACTATGGGTCCCTCCATGTGTGTACTTTAGTTGGTGGATCAGTCTCCAGAAATATGGGGGGTCAGGCCAGTTGCCAGTGTTGCTACCTCCCTGGGGCTGCACACTCCCTCAGCTCCTTCAGTCCTTTCTCCAAGCCCTCCATCTGGGACCTCGTACTCAGTACTACTGTTCCTGCGAAGTGACTCTTGGGTATTTCAAACTTTTAGGCTAATAACCACTTAACAGTGAGTACATACCATGTTCATTCTTTTGTGACTGCGTTACCTGGCTCAGAATGATGTTTTCAAGATCCATCCATTTGTCTACAAATTTCATGAAGTCATTGTTTTTAATAGCTGAGTAGTATTCCATTGTGTAAATGTACTACATTTTCTGTATCCATTCCTCTTTGGAGGGACATCTGGGTTGTTTCCAGCTTCTGGCTATTATAAATATGGCTGCTATGAACATAGTGGAACATGTGTTTTTATTACATGTTGGAACATCTTCTGGGTATATGCCCAGGAGTGGAATAGCTGGGTCCTCAGGTAGTATTATGTCCAATTTTCTGAAGGTCCGCCAAACTGATTTCCAGAGAGGTTGTATCAATTTGCATTCCCACCAGCAATGGAGGAGTGTTCCTCTTTCTCCACATCCTTTCCAACATCTGCTGTCACCTGAGTTTTTGATCTTAGCCATTCTGACTGGTGTGAGGTGGAATCTCAGGGTTGTTTTGATTTGCATTTCGCTGATGACTAAGGATGTTGAACATTTCTTTAGGTGCTTCTTGGCCATTCGAGTTTCCTCAGTTGAGAATTCTCTGTTTAGCTCACTTCCCCATTTTTTGATAGGGTTATTTGTATCTCTGGAGTCTAGCTTCTTGAGTTCTTTGTATACATTGGATATTAGCCCTCTATCAGATGTAGGATTGGTAAAGATCTTTTCCCAATCTGTAGGTTGCCGTTTTGCCCTAATTACTTCTATAGTCTATGTTGAGCTCATCTCTAGGCTGCCTTTTGGAGTTTGGGAAACTGGAAATTTCTTTGGACCTACTGGTTTCAATCTACAACAGAGATTATTTTTTAAATTGTTATATTTGTTATTATTATTAACTAATTAATTGTTTTATTTATTTACATCCTAAATGTTATCCCCTACTGATCTCTCTTCCCAGAGTTCTTCACCCTCTCCCTCTCCCTTTGCCTCTGAGAGGGTGCCCCCCATCCTCTTTTCCTGGGGCATCAAATCTCTACAGAATTAAGCCCATCCTCTCCCACTTAGGCCAAACAGGTCAGTCCTCTGCTACATATGTTTCCAGGGCTTCAGACCAGCCCATGTATGCTCTTTGGTTGGTGGCTCAGTCTCTGGGAGCTCCCAGGTTTCCAGTTAGTTAACACTGTTGTTCTTCCTATGGGGTTGCCACCCCCTTCAGTTCCTTCAATCCTTCCCCTAACTCTTCCATCGAGGTTCCCAACCTCAGTTCAACGCTTGGCTGTGAATATCTGCATCTGTATCAGTCAGCTACTGGTAGAGTCTCCAGAGGACTGCCATGCTAGCCTCCTTAGAACAGATTTGAAATGGATTTCCTCAGTATGGATGCAAGTGAGGACATGTTATACATATACACATAAATAAATGTGAACCTATTCATAATGGGTGTGAAAATATTTTATATAACTAATTTAGATATTCCGATTCACATTTAATAGAGGTTATACTCATTTGTATTACCACCTTTAACTAGAGACCAGACATGATAGAGTGGTATAAAAGGGATGGGACTAGAGGACTCCCTAGGAAGTAAAACTGAGCTTTAATATAGCCTTACTACAGCAAGTCACAGAACGAATTATATGACGAATTTTGGTCTCGCTTTACAACAGAAACAAAAGGCAGCAGAACTTAGTGTACTTTGCTTTTCTATGGAGATATCTTTTCAGTGTTAAAAATGACACCTAAGTGGGTACTGTTATTGGTTGTGAGTAAATATTTCTTTTTTTCAGTTTAACTCATTATTTTTTAAATTCAGAGTCTTTGTATATATCCCTAGTTGGCCTGGAACTTGCTATATAGACTAACCTGTCCCCAGAATCATAACTATATGCTTGTTTTTGCCTTCTAAGACCTAGGAATAAAGTTGTATGCCACGTGGCTGGATAAAATTGCATTATTTATTTAGCATGTGAATGTGTGGCATACATGCTATGGTATTATATTTGCTTGGTGGCCATAAGACCCTTGTATGACCCGGTTCTCCTCTTCTACCTTATGAGTCTCAGGGATCATTGGGCTTGACAGCAGTTACCTTTACCCTCTGATCCTTTTTTTATTGGTCCTAATTTATTTTCTTATTTGAAACTTTTATGGTTGGTCCAAAGAAATTTTCTGTAACCCTCTGTAAACTTTGAAATTCTATGGAGTTACAATAGTTGTGAATAGCCCCTCATTTTCCACTTTGAAAATATAAGTGATCAGAGAACCATTCAGCTCAAAAGAAAATGATAGTCATCTATGCAGGAGGTGTGTTGAGCTTTGCAGAACAAACAAGAGAAAGTTGTAAAATGACATTACTCTGTTACATGCTGTGGTTATAATTGGGCTGCTCAGTTGGTGGCAGCTAGGATGCTTGTGTTCTGAGGAGTTTGATGTGGTCTGCTTTACTTGTCTTCTATGCTGTAGAGCCTTCATGCCATCATCCATTCTGTCAGCCAGTCTGAATCCTATGCCTTCTAAATGTGGCAAACACTTTGTCAATCTTGCAAAATTATGCTATTCTTTCAAACTTCCCCTTATTTTGTTTTCTGAGACATTGCATCCACCTAGTTAGAGTCCTTCATCACAGTTTCATTCACTTATTCAATTATTGCTGTCAGTGTTACCTGGGGCTTTGTTCTCTGTTATTCTCTTGTTCTGTACTATCCCTTTTGGCATTGCATATTCAGCATTATTTCTATTTTATTATTATTTTTAAACAAAATATCAAAGTATTTATTTCTTTTCAATCTGACACATCATCTACAATACCTGAAAATTACTAGATATATCTAATTCATAATTATTGCATTTTTCACCTTTAAAAATCTAGTTATAGATGCTTCTTTTTTTATATGATATTTACATTTCAAACATTTTCCCCTTTCCAGGTCTCCCTTTTGGAAACCCCCTATCCCATACCCCTCCCCCTGCCTCTATGAGGGTGTTCTCCCACCCACCCACCCACTTCCGTCTTCCCTCCCTGGCATTCCCCTATACTGGGATTATACTAAATTTAGGATTTGTGTATTCTACATCTCTAACTCTGATTTCTCCTTGTGTTCTTTACTTCACTCAGCTTGTGTAGTCCCTAGGACTGAAATGAACATGGCTCCTTCATGATCTGAAATTTATACTGTCTTCTTCCTAGCCCCAGAGTCTACCTTCAGAATTGTCTGTTCTTCCTTAGCTTCTCCAAACAGTTCCACCAGCAGGTTACCAAATATTCAAATGCACAAAATATGAGGAACATTTCCTTTAATCCACTGCAAGTCTTAATAATGAAAACTGTGAACAATGAAGAAAGAAAATAAGGAATACACTAAAAGATAGTTTGTTCTCACATGCTTATAGTAGCCACATTAGCAAATGCAAAACAACAGAATTCTCATTAAAGTTTTAAAGCTCTCTTTATACAAAAATAGAAAAGAAAAAAAATCTTCAAGTTTGTATGGAAACACGTAAAGCCCCAGATAGTTAAAGCAATCCAGAGAAAAATAAATTATTTTGGAAGTATCATCATACCTGATTTCTTATTGTTTTACAGAGCCGTAGAAATAAAACTAGCTGGGTACTGACCCAAACAGACATATAAACCAGTGAAGACCCAGATGAAAATGCACACTACTCTATTCATCTGACTTTTAACACAAATTCCCAAAGTAAACACTGGAGCAAGAAAAGCCTCTTCCACAAATGGTTCTGGGAAAAGTGAAGATCCACATACAGAAGAATGAAATGAGATCTCTCTCACATACTTCACAAAACTCAATTCAATATGGGATAAAGACTTTAATATTTGACCTGAAATCCTAAAACTGTAAGAGGAAAATCTCTTAAACATTTTAAGACGGTTAAGAACTTTCCACACAAGACTTCTGTTGCTCAGGACATGATGTCAACAATCAACAAACAGGATTTCATGAAATCAAAATGTTTCTACATAGCAAAGAAAGCAGTCAAGTGAGGAGACATTCTACAGCTTAAATATGCAAAGAGCTAAAAAAACCCAACCCAATCAATAAATAAGCCAATGAAATGAAGAAAAGTACTCTTAAAGATGAAAATACAAATGACCAATAAACATTTGAAAAAAATTAACAGTTTTACCCATCAGAGAAATGTAAGTCAAAACTCTACTGAGATTCCATCTTATCCCAGTCAGGATGGCAGTCATTAAGAAAACAAACAACAAATGCTTGTGAAAATATACACAGAAGGGAGCCCTTATACACTGCTGGTAGTTACATGAATTTGTCCAGTCACTGGGAAAGTCAATATGGAGCTTTCACAAAAACAAAAACAAACAAACCCTAAATATAGAATATGTGGTATTACCCAGTTCTGCCCTTCTTGGCCATTTACCTGAATGATCCAAGCCAAACTACCACAGAGCTATTTTCAGGTCAGTGTTTCTAGCAGCAATATTTGAAGCTGTGGAATTATCTAAGTTATGGAATGAATTTAGTTGTCCAGTGCTATCTCTCCAGACCTAACAGACATTTTTTCAGCCATAACATAGAATGAAATTATTTCATTTGTAGGAAAATTAATGCAACTTAAGATAATCATATCAGGAAAATATTGTCATTCTCAGAAGGACAAATATTATGCATTTTTCTCATTTCTAGATTTTATATAGACACATTAAAATCATATATATATATATATATATACACACACACACACACACAAAACATAACAATAGAATCAAAAGAGGAAAGGAGCATAATGGGAAAGTGAAAGGTTAAAAGACAGAGAGGTTAGGAGAATATGAAGGAATATATTCAGTACTACATATATTCAGTGTGTGTGTGTGTGTGTGTGTAACTTTTCAAAAGTGCCACCAAATATATATTCTCTAGTTGATCATATTTCTGTTATAGCTCTTTTCTCAAGTATTTAACTGGTACCTTGCATGCATTAGATAGTAAAGCAATACCCTCAAAAACACTCACATCTCAGGATGTGAGGACTGAAATTGAAGAGATGATGGGGAAGTTGAGAGTGCACTGCATGTACAAGACTAAGGAGAGACACAATTTTAAAACATCAAAGCAAATCAAACTCCCAGATTTTTGAAATTATAATTCAAATTTATGTTTAAGAGGTAATTATATTTCTAGTAGGCTAGGCATGAGAGAGGATTTTTTTTTTTATTTTGAAAGGCACCTGTTTACTCAAAAGTTTAAGAAACTTGTTGAAGAACCTTTTAAGTTCAATTAAGAAAACTCAAAGTAGATTACCACCAGATGAACAAATGCCACACAGAACAAAAGCCAGGTTGCATAATTTTCATATTGTCAATTAGAATGAACACCAAGGGTAGACTAGAGAGCCATGGAAATAGTCCACTACAGTTACAGGAAATAGAAACATGCACTGTCTGTGGAGGTGTAAAGACTATCAGTCAGACAGGCTGTAGTTTGGGTTTTATGACTACCACTTGTCAATAATTTAAAGATTGCCACTCATAATAAAAGAATCCATTGATGTTTGAATGGACTTTTCTTCAACACCTTTCTCACTACTCTACCTGGTCCATACCAACCACTAAAACACATACACACACACACACACACACACACACACACACACACACACACACACGAGCACACACACACAGGTATACATATGTCCATAAATAGACACTAATACATACATACATAAAATGGAGAGAAGAAAGAGTAGAAGATAAATAAGAAAGAAAGGATTGGGGATCAGAGAAAGACATCATTTTACTGGTGGCCTTGTGTCATATATTCTTCAATTTTAGTTGTTTCTTTCCAATTTTTGGATCTTGGAGTATGCTAGGCTTTTGCTTTTCTTTTCTACCTGTAATTACCCACTTAAGTAAATTTTACATCTAATGAGTCTCTACTATCACTATTTGTATTCAATATCCAATTCTATGTCTCTAGACAGAAATCTCTCTCAGTCTCCAAAGGTAACCTTTCCACCATTAACTTCCTGATATCTCCCCAAAGCATACCACATTCCTGTGCCAACTTGGCTGATAGAAATTGTATCATTCCAATTGGTAAAACCAAAAAATTTACATGTATCTTTGACTCTGTTCTACTTCTCTCAAACAACGTTGTAAATTAACCAGAAGATCATCTTTTCTCTAATTTCAAATATATCCAGAATCATGTTTTCATCACAAACACTGCTGCTTCTCTTATCAGAACTACCATCTTCTTTTGCTTGATTTGCTGCAGTTGTGAACTGATAACTATATGACTCACTCCTTCATTCCTTCTAAATCTTTCTCAGGGGGCCTCCCCTGATTTGCTTAAAATAATGAAACACATTATTTTATATATTTGATATACAGTTTTAAAAGGTCTGTTACACTTGAACTTGTTCCCATTCCATTCCCACCTCTCCATACTCTCAACACACCTTACTCTGAAGTAGGCTATCATTTATTACCTTGTAATAGTCTATGATATTTACTTTTAATTTTGTCCCACAAAAAATTTAACATGGAGTTTTGTTTTCATTACTCATTCATATGATCACAATGTATAGACTACTTTAGATTTGGCTCACAGTATGAGTTCAGTAAGTTACCATTGGATGAGTAAATTATTTCTGTTTAATGAGATCTATCAGATCACTTCTTAAAACTGATTCAAGTTAGAGAGAGCAAGATATGAGCATGACTACATATCAAAAGTAGGCATTTTATGCTGATAATAAATGACCATGATTGTCAACTGAAGATTGAACATCAATATTAATACCTTTCCTCATCCTACTTTCAAGGCTCACAAAATGAACATGTCAGAAGAAGGCAGAAATAATATAAGAGCCAAAGGACAGAGAATATTGTTATGGAATGTTATCCTCTGGATGTGGCATGAATTTTACATACATGAAATCATGGTATCTATAATTTCCTGCATAAGACTTTCTTGCACAAGATCAAACCAGCAGTGGTGGATGGATATGAGCAATATGCATTATATAAATGAATAAAACTTTCAAAGAATAAAACAAATTATTAAAATAATTCCATCATGGAGAGGAGATGGGTTCATAATGGCCCATGCCTAGCTTAGGAACTATTGACATTTGATAGCTGCTGGAGCAAGTAAAGTCACTTTTCTTTGACTGACAGTCTCTCCATACTCAATTGGATGACTCTGTACCCATGCACACATGAACAGTACTTAATGGATTATTAAATATGGGGGAGGTCATGAAGTTAGAAGAGATATGTGTTAGTGGGCTAAATTAAGTTGGAGAAATTGGGCGGAAAAGTAAATATACTCAAGATAATGTATACATGTATGGAACTTTCAAAGAATACTTAAAACACCATAAATTATAAACATAAAGTAGAAACCTTGAAACAGACATGTTGTGTGTAGAAGAATTTGTTGATGCATGCTCTTATGTTACTTAATTATCTCATTTCTTTTGTTTTTTGATTTTTGTTTCTTTTTTAATTCTATAAAATTATAACTATTTCAATTATAAACACTGTTTAAGAATGCTTTACAAAACAGTCCCTTGAGTCCTAGCTATCTTTCTGAATGTTTAACTTACCTTAACTGTGCCATAATTGTGTATTTTAAACATATATTATTATTATACTGCTTGCAATTTTTAGGCCATAGATGTTCAGAATTGAGAGTTTATCTTGGTAGATTTTTCCTTTGACCAGTATGAAATGTCCTTCCTTATCTTTTTTGATAACTTTTGGTTGAAAGTTGTTTTTATTTGATATTAGAATGGCTACTCCAGCTTGTTTCTTGGGACCATTTGCTTGGAAAATTATTTTCCAACCTTTCACTCTGAGGTAGTGTCTGCCTTTGTCACTGAGGTACATTTCCTGTATACAGCAAAATGTTTGCTCCTGTTTACGTATCCAGTCTGTTAGTCTATGTCTTTTTATTGGGGAATTGAGTTCATTGATGTTAATCACTTAGGAAAAGTGATTGTTGCTTCCTGTTATTTTTGATATTATTTTTATGTTTGTGTGGCTATCTTCTTTTGGGTTTGTTGAAAGACTACTTTCTTGCTTTTACTAGGATATAGTTTCCCTCCATGTGTTGGTGTTTTCCATCTATTATCCTTTGTAGGGATGGATTTATAGAAAAACATTGTGTAAATTTGCTTTTGTCACTGACTATCTTGTTTTCTCAGTCTACTTCAATTGAGAGTTTTATTGGGTATAGTAGCCTGGGCTGGCATTTGTGTCCTCTTAGGGTGTGTACGACATCTGCCCAGGATCTACTAGCTTTCATAGTCTCTGGTAAGAAGTCTGGTGTAATTCTGATAGGTTTGTCTTTATATGTTACTTGACCCTTTTCCCTTACTGCTTGTAGTATTCTTTCTTTGTTTAGGTCATTTGGTGTTGTCATTATTATGTGATGGGAGGAATTTCTTTCTGGTCCAGTCTATTTGGAGTTCTGTAGGCTTCTGGTATGTTCATGGGCATCTCTTTAAGTTAGGGAAGTATTCTTCTATAATTTTGGTGAAGATATTAGCTGGTACTTTGAGTTGGGAATTTTCACTGTCTTCTATAACTATTATCCTTAAGTTTGGTCTTCTCTTTGTGTCCTAGATTTCCTGGATGTTTTGTGTTAGGAGTTTTTTGCTTCTTGCATTTTCTTTGATTGTTGTGTCAATGTTTTCTATGGTATCTTCTGCACCTGAGATGCTCTCTTCTATCTCTTGTATTCTGTTGGTGATGCTTGCATCTATGACTCCTGATCTCTTTCCTATGTTTTCTAAGTCCTCCTGGGATGTCTCCCTTTGTGATTTCCTTATTGTTTCTATTTCCATTTTTACATCCTGAATGGTTTTGTTCATTTCCTTCACCTGTTTGATTGTGTTTTCCTATAATTATTTAAGGAATTTTTGTGTTTCCTCTTTAAGGCCTTCTACCTTTCTACCTGTGTTTCCCTGTATTTCTTTTATGTTCTTCTTAAATTCCTCCTCCATCATCATCATGAGAAATGATGTTAGATCTGAATCTTGCTTTTCTGGTCTGATGGTGTATACAGGACTTGCTATGGTGGGAATATTGGGTTCTGATGATGCCAAGTAAACTTGTTTTCCATTGCTTATGTTCTTACACTTGCCTCCTGCCATCTGATTACCTCTAGGGCTACCTGCCCTTGCTATATCTGACTGGAGCCTGTCCTTCCTGTGATCCTGGTTGTGTGAGAACTCCCAGAGACCAGAGATCTCTGGGATCCTGTGATTCTGGGATCCTTTGATCCTGAGATCCTGGATGTTTCAAAGCTCCATGGAGTCAACCTGCTTCTGGGACCCTTAGATCCTGGTGTGTCCAATCCTGGGATCCTGTGATTCTGGGCGTGTTAGAACACCTGGGAGTGGAGCTTCCTCTGTGTGCTTTGGGATTGGGTGCAGAGGTTGTGCCCAAGGTCTGCTGAGGGCACCATCCCAGGCTGGAATGAACCTGTGCTACTGGTTGGGTGGGGTTCCTGGGTCCATGGATGCCACTGGTCCCAGTTACTCCCAGTGTTGGTGCAGATGTTGTGTCCTCCTCCTTTTTTTGGTTTCATTTTTACCTCATTGTTTTTTATTATCTCATTGTTGACAAAATTGGTTTCTGCAAACCTGGAGCTCCTTACTCCTTGCTATCCTGGATGAGGACTATTTTGCAAGAATAATTACATTGGTTCAACATATATATCATTTATTACACTTTTATCTTACATACTTCCACATTTGGTTTCTGTTGTTTCTGCTGCCAATTTACTCAAGACTGTTTTGAATGTAATTATGCAGAGATTCTAGAAAGTAAGTATAATTATTGACCTACTATTTCATTGATTCACATATTTCCAGTGATAATGAAGAAATTCAAATGAGAGAAATCAAGAAAGTTGCCTGACTTAACACTCCATTCATTGGTTTAATTATTTTAATGGTCTTGTAAAAATCATTTTCTGTCCCGCGCTACGGTCTCGCCAGCAAGAACGACGCGGCACACATAG